>PVKC010000125.1:31457-88746 GCA_004027635.1 Crocidura indochinensis | reverse complement strand
GGTGGATCTACAGTCTTAATTTTGATGGAAATTTTATTTGAGTCAGCTAAAACATACAAGGGGCTTTGTTCTCTCAGCCAATCTAAGCACATTAGGTCAATAGCAGACAATTGAACAACTGTCACTCTTCTGTAACTATAACCATCAGAAAGAAAAGGTGTAATTGCGAACTTCCATGGCATATTGTTAGAAAAGGATATTCTCATGGAGGGGAAGGGGATCAATTGCACCTGGTTTGTCAACCAATTTTATATCTTTTTTTTTTATCATGCTTTAGAATAAAATTATCTTAGATGATGCTGGCATCTTTTGAAGTTTACTCACTGTACAGGGAAAACCTGGATTTCATTGCTGTGTTTATGTGTGTGCATTTTAATCATTGAGATATTCTTTTTTCTTCCATAATCTAGACATTAATGTGTTTTGAGATGTTTTGGACATATTTTGCCTTCCACATAGTACCCTATATTAGATAAAAATTGCTCCATGTTAATCAGAGACATTATTAATTAAAAACCACATGCTTCGTAATTAGCCTGTAGGGTTTGTCCTCCTGCCAGGAGAGGGAAGACTCCCTGGATAGAAGATGTCACACTGACTAAACTGATGCTGTGCTTGCTCTTAGCCAAAAGGCCAATGAGCATGGCAGCCAATTGGCTGGATTGTAGCAGTGAGTCAAATGGTTTGGTCCCTGCTGGATGTAAAGTAATGGACTGAGTGCCTTGGGGGCTTTCTGATGAAGCAGAAGACAAGAGGTTCAGATTCTAATGAGGAGAAAAGGCCATTGAAAGGAAGTAAATGAAAATACAATGAATGAAATGATAAACTATTGTTTTAGTGATTAAAGATCTCAAATTAGATAGTTGTTGAGTTTGTAAACAACACAATTTATGTTATTAAAATTCTGCTCTGCATTAGTCACAATGGATCAGACCTGGAAACCACCCACATGTCCAACTGCAGATGAGTAGATAAAGAAAATGTGGTCTATATACACAACGGTAAACTACTCAGCTATGGGAAAAGAAGAAAGACTGTTGTTCACATAATCTGGAAGGAATTGGACGGTGTTATGATCATTAAGTCAATCAGAAGAGACAAGACAAACACAAGATGATATCACTAAAATATAAAGTTTAAAGAAGCAAAGCTAGGGCTTAGGCTGTTCCCAGTGGTAGCAAACCTTAATACATGACCAATAGAACTGTAAACTGAGGATGTTATAAGGGTTGAAGGCAAGAGTTTTTAGAGCAAATGTGAGGGAATCTTGGACACTTTAATAACAACACTGCAAGTATCCGATTAAAATATAAAAATTTTGTAAACTGTGGAGGGAGGAATAAAAAAGTTTGGTAAACTATATACCACAATAGAAACCTATTTGGAAAAAAATATTGCTCTAGCATTTTGCCTCTGGACTTAAAGCTAGATTAGCTTTTATAGTCATCTCCACTGACAAGAGTAACTTTCTGCCTAGTGGCTTCATCTCTCTTTTTCTTACTAAACAAGAGGTTTAATGACTATGGGAAACCAGTCCAATTTTCTCTTGAGAAATCAAAAGACAGTGTCATTTCTTGACTAATTAGGAAGTTTTGTAAAGGCTGTGGTGAGCACGTGATCTTATTGGCCCAATCAGATGAAGGAGAGCTTGTCGGTACACTTTGAGAAAGCTGTACCTCTTTTATTACAAGGACATAATCAGGGAAATTGTATTCCATTTGTTGCTGGTTGCCCTTCTACTAGCAAAAAGAGCCAGCCCAAGAAAATAAGAGGATCTATGCAGAAGACATAGGACCAAAAGAAACCTGAAAAGACCCCAAAGTTATCTTAATCAAACTTCCCTGTTAGATGAAAATAATATATTCAGGCTTTTCAGAATAAGTAGGAGCTGAAATTACAGAAAGGACCCTAACTTATAATCCTTCTTATAAAGAAGAGATTATAATTGGTTATTTCTTTATTTTGGTTTTTGAGGACTCGTGCTGCTATACTCAGGGCTTGCTCCTGGCTTTCAGTTTAGTGCCCACTCTGGGCATTGCCTGAGGTACCATATGCTGTGTGGAAAGTGTTGAGATAGGAACAGGTCAGAAGTAATGAGTTGATCCATCAGCATTCATTACTACTCAGGTCCAGCATTGCCTTGTGTCACTATAACCACTTAGAGATCTTAATGATCTGGTGGTATTCAGGAGTTCTGTGGTGCTGAAGGTCAAACATAAAATCTTGCAAGGCATATGCTGCTGCCCTTTGTGTTGTTAACCTATATCACAAATTTATGTCTTGACTTTCCTCCACATTCCCAAATACCTGCTAGTTTCTCTGATATCATCTGTTAGTGTCTAACAGACATCTCATCTACAACAGGTCAAAATTCAAATGGCTGATCCCCCTCAAATGTATTTCTCCTATAGTTTGTTAATGGTGCAAGTCTTGAGCCTTTTGCTGCAGAATCCTTAATTCTTCTTCTTTTTTCCCCGCACATCATTATGTCTAATGCCTCAGCCAATACTGGACTCTATCTAAAAAAATATAATAGCATCAGACCACTTTTCTCTTCTAACAACATCTTCCTGGTCATGCCTTCACTTTATCAGGGGTCTCAACTCAATTTACCTGTGGGCCGCAGGAGGCAAAGTCGGGGTGATCTTTGAGTGCAAAGTCAGTAGTAAGCCTTGAACATTGGGGTGTGTGTGACCCAAACAACTAAAACAAAACAAAACAAAAAACATTCCTCTAGGGCAGGGCCACAAAATATTGTACGGAGGGCCGCGAGTTTGAGACCCCTGATTTAGATGATTTCAATTCCTCTCACTACTTTTAATGTTTGCTACCCTAGACCCCTGGACAAGATTGTTCACAAAATAAAAAGAAAGAATTTCCATTTGAATATAAATCAGATCACATCTTTCCATGCTATAAACCCATCAGTGGTTCTGAATTGCGCTTGGAGTAAAATTTGAAGTCCTTGCAATCTACTACAAACACCCCCATGTATCAATCACGGCAACTTCCATTACTCTTCCATTTGCTTCATTAGAACCTTCCAGCCCCCAAACATACTTTTCTCTCTCCCAGAACAGCTGCCACTTCGAGATTTTGCACTTGTTTTTCCGTTGGCATGGAATTCTGACCCCTACATTCATTCCCTTCAGGACCTTGGTGAAGGACTGTCTCATTGCCTGTCAGAGCAGCCCTTCACCATTGCTGACAACCTGAACCTCCTTTGCTTTTCTTCATTGCTCTTATCACAAATTGAATTCTACAACTTTAATAAATGTCCTTTACCTTACTGTGCAGTCCCAGCTAGAATGTGGATCCCGTAATGTCCGAATTCATGTCCTGGTTGTTTATTGATGTATCTTTGTTGCCCAGAATAATACTTGGCCCATAGACATTCTATTTCATTTTGTGATTGAATAAATTCAGCTATGCTTTGAGGGAAGGAGTTAGGATGTTGGGATGTGTTAGGATGTTTGGATGACTCATAGTTATATTTAGAGCTTACTACTGCCTCTGTGTTCAGGAAGAGCTTCTGACTGTGTTCAAGGGACTATATATACTGAATTGATACTGAATTGAGATTGGTCTTATCTGGGACAATCACCTTATTCACTGTGCAACCTCTTGTCCCACATGTTTGCGTTTTAATTCTCAGTTTGTTTTATGGCATATATAAAATGTTTAAGAAATTCTCCATACATAAATAAGTTGGTTATATTTTGTTTTATAAATAAATAATAAGAGTAATAGTATTTATTTTATTGCCAGTGCTTTGCTGAATGCTCAACGATTTTGCATTATTTCATTCATTTGGTAGCCATTAATTGAATGTTTATTAAGTAGCAAGTATTTCTGTTTAGGTAATGGGTTGAATCAGGTTATATATTCAAGACTCTATAACCTAGCCATTTCCTCACCAACTAACGAAAGTTGTTGAAGTTTATTAGACTTTCCAGTCCATAGTGATTTGACATTTATATAAGACTATATTCAGAAATATTTATTAGCTGTGCCACTCTTTTTAACTTACTCAAAACAGATCAGTATTCACCTCCATTGTGAGTTTGTGGCATATTGGCCCTGAAACCCAGAACAGTGCTTTTTTGAAGTTGAGTATATGAATTAATAAATATATGAGTGAACTAATGAGTGAGTGAATGTACCAGGAAATGAAAATAAGTAAAGCAGTGAATGAGACTGCTAAGAAGTCTTCACCAAGCATTTCTCTTTCTCCAGTTATGCATGGAGCTTTTCTTTTTCATGCTTTCTAAATTCAATTTAAAACCAAGTACTGCTTTGCTTTGTGTGATGTCTCTCTTTCCCAGGAAAGAAATCCTAAGTGAAATATGATGGCAGATAGAGAAAAACACTCAGTATTCATTCTCAGAGTATATGCCTCAGAATCATGGGTGGTTGGCTAGGAATTCAAGGGTGCAACAAAGAGGGATTGTTAAAAATGGGGGTTCTAGGTTGTAGTTTAGATCCCATTTTTCAGATTTGGGGTGGGGTGGGGTACAGAATGCCATAGTGAAGAGAATTCATTTTTTGATTAGCTTCTCTAAAGATTCTCTCACTAGCATCTAAAACTCAGTATTTCTTACTGTGAAATGAGAACTGGATTTCTCTTTCATAAATTCATCTAAGTTCTGGCATTGTCCATAGGGGTAGAAATGCTTCTATAGATCACATGCAGAAAGATCCCAAGATTGCTACAGAGAATATATTTTTATTGGGAGGTTTCTGTTTCTGAGCTAAACTGTTGCTATTTAGCTCAGAAATAGAAATGGGCCTCAATTTCAGTTAAGATCTACATATTTAGATGCATGATTTCTCTGTAAGACCAGCTGAAAAAAAGATAAAACCATTAGTGCTTTTAATCTAGAGATGTTTTAGATAGGAAGGTATTTTTTGGTGAGGAAGAGTGCTATGAGAGTCATAGAATATTTGCACGAAAAAAGAAAAATGGGGACTGTGTAGGGATGCCAAGGATTGAAACCTGGTCAGCTTTGTGCAAGGCAAGTAACCTACCTGCTTTTTATTACTATGGCCCTAAATTAATCTTATCTATCTATCTTTTAGCTTGATTTTATAGAGTATCTGGACTTCATTTTAATAGTGACATCACCTTCTGAAATTTAAAAAAATCTTTTTTTTGGGGGGGGTGTCTTTTTACCACTATGCTTGCTATATACTTCTATATCATATCTCTTTACCCTTTCCTCTTCAAAATCAAATACAAATCATATTGGCTCCGGAAAAGTAAAGACCTATAACCCTGTACCAGATTAATTATTTCAATTCAATAATCAGATAGGCATTGTCTGAGTGATAGGTTCACTCAAACAGAAGCAATGAATTGAGCCACCATCATGCAGTAATACTCAAGGCCTAGCACTGGCAATGGGGCACTATAACCACCTTGGTAGTACTCAGGGACCTTCATTATCTGGTGGTACTGGAGGTTCTATGATGCTGAGGGTCAAACACAAAACTTTGTAAGGCATACAATGAATGCAATCTTTTGAGCTATTTATCTGAGCTCTTACCTTTCTCTGTCATTCTAATATGATTTTCATAAGAAGTGATAAAGTGAACAATGGTTACCATTTGAAAGCTACAACAACCTGGAATTTAGTTTAGTGTCCTGTGCATTTTTATATTCCATGACATTTTTCAAAACTAAATGAAATTTCTCTAGGATGAGGAGAGCTAAGCTTCCTTCATTTTATGTAATTAATATGTAATTAATGCAGAATAAATAGAAGGCAACTCTATCTGAGATCTATAGATACTGCTACAAAGTTAGGTGCATAGGTTTGAAATTATTTCTCTAAAATTATTTTTCTTTGATTCATGATTTGTATTTTATTTGAAAATTGTTTATTTAATTAGTGAACCATGATTTGCAAAGTTATTGATAGTTGATTTTAGGAATATAATATTTTAATTCTAATCCCACATGAGTGTCAACTCCTATCACTAGTATTCTCATATTCTACTAATATCTCTCACCTTTGCTTGCCACCTTGACAGAAACATTACAAATATAATTCTTTAGCTTAGATCTCATATTTTCAGTGTTGTTACGTCTGTTCTTTAAATTTATAGCCATACCACTCCCCCACATCACCAGTATGATGAAAGACCCTTCTCTGCTCATTACTTCCTTTTCTCTTCTCCTTGCTTTGATTTCGTTCCTTCTCTATCCTTTTCCCTAAACTCTAGGTAAAGGGTAATCTTGGAATTGCACATTAGATTTACTTATCCTTACCCTTATTTACTTATTATATTTCCTTATCCAGTTATTTTATATACATATTAATGATATTATCCAGTATTTGTCTTTCTTCTTCTGGATCATTTCACTTAAAATGATATCATCTGGTTTAAAAAAAGGCTTCAACAAATTGCATAATTTTATTGTTACTTGAAGCTGCATAGTATTCCATTGTTTAATATATACCACATCTTTATAATTCATTCATTTATTGTTGAATACCTAGGTTGATTCTATATACTACCTATTGTACTAAGTATCAGTAATGAATAATGGTGTCCATATAACTTTTTTCTTTTTTTGAGCTGCTTCTTTTTTTTTTAATTTTTATTGTGACCAAAGTGCATTACAAATCTTTCACTGCATCATTTATGGTACATGGTGACAATGAATGAGGGGCATTCCCACCACCAGTGTTGCCCTCCCTCCACCCCTGTTTCCAGCATGTATCCTGTATCTCCCTCCTTTACCCCCCAGAATGCTAGTGCAACTGGTCTCCACTTTACAGCTTGTTGTAGACTGAGCATCCATTTCATATATCCTTTTGAATGAATGTTTTTGAGTCCTGTGTGAAAATACCCAAAAGTGGAATTACTGGTTCATATGGCAGCTCAGCTGAAAGTTTACTGAGGACTCTCTATACTGTTTTCCACAGGGGTTGAACATTCTCACCAGAAGTGGGTGAAGGGTTTTTTTAAAACTACATTCCCATCAATACAGATTGTTCTTACTATTTTTGATATACTATGTTATTCTCACTGGTGTAAAATATCTCACTATTGTCTTGATTTGGATTTCCCTAATGATGAGTCATGCTGAATACCCTTTAATGTGACTTCTGGCATAATCTCTTTTTAAATGAAAATATTTTAAAAATAATATTTTATAGAGAATGAGACAAATGAGCTGTAAATAGATAAATGAGTACACAGTAAGATTTCACAGCTTACAATGAAAGTTCAGCTAATTCTAATACATGCCTACATGTAGGAAACCCATGTTTGATCCCTGGCATCATGTGGTCTCCTGAAAATTAACAAGAATGACCCCTGAGACACTGAGCTGGGAGCTGCCTAGTACCACCAAGTGTGTTTCCCAAACATACAAAAGATCCATTTGGGAATTTGCATCCTCAAAGTTGTAGAGGAAAAAAGCCACATTGTGGATTTTATTTGATTATGCTTCATTAGCCATGTTATGAGAATAATAATCCCTGTCTATAAATTGGCATATGAGGTAGTGGTTGATTATATATACTTTCTATTATTGTAAGATTAACACATAGTCCATGAAATAAGCAAAGGGATATTTTTCAGTATACATCTGTCTAGAAGTAGAATTACTTTATGAATCTCTTCTGGTGTTCTAAGATTTTTCTATATGAAATTATATATGTTTTTGTGTAAGATAATATTTTTTTCAGGGCCAGAGCAGTGGCTCAAGGGTAGGGTGTTTGCCTTGCATGTGGCTGATTCAGGACTGACAGAGGTTTGATCCCCAGGCATCCCATATGGTCCCTCAAGCCAGGAGCGATTGCCAAGCATATAGCCAGGAATAACTCCTGAGCATCACCAGGTGTGGCCCAAAAAACAATATGTATATTATATTATATATTATATAATGTATTATATAATATATAATATCTTATTATATAATATTTTTCTAATTTTTTATTCAAATCACTGTGCTTTATAAAGTTATTAATAGTTGGGTTTCAGGATCAATTCCACTACCAATGTCAGCCTCCCTCCACCAATATTTTCAGAGTTGATTCCATGCCACCACCATCACCACCATGTCCCAAACTGCCAGAATAACAGGCAACTTTTTAAATTTGGTTAAGAGTTTGGATCTCATGATTTCATTGTTGTTGACTCTGGCTTAGATATTTGGTTCTCTTTTATTTGTTTGTTTGTTTGGGGTTCACACCCGACGATGCTCAGGGCTTTCTTTTGGCTCTGCACTCAGAAATTACTCCTAGCAAGCTCAGGAGACCAAATCGGATGCCAGAGATTGAACCTGGGTCCTTCCCGCGTGAAGGTACTCCTCAACCGCTGTGCTAATGCTCTCGCCCCTACACATGTTTAGTTCTATCTTTTCTTAACACCACCAATACACTTAAGTCTTTTTAGCCCCTGTGTCCTATCATTTCATATGAATCTCCTCCCCCATTCAACTTCTTTACTTCTCCTTGCTATATTCTGCGGTCTTGAGTGTTTTTGACAACTACTTTTTAAGCCACTGCATTTCTTCACGCAGCCATTCTAAATACCATAAATAAGTGATATCATCTTGTATTTATTCTTCTTTGGTTCATTTCTTTTTTCTTTCTTTTTTTTTTTTTTTTGGTTTTTGGGTCACACCCGGCAGCGCTCAGGGGTTACTCCTGGCTCCATGCTCAGAAATTGCTCCTGGCAGGCACGGGGGACCATATGGGGCACTGGGATTCGAACCGATGACCTTTTGCATGAAAGGCAAACGCCTTACCTCCATGCTATCTCCCGGGCCCCTGGTTCATTTCATTTAACTTAATATTTTCCATCCATGTTGTAGTGAATTGCATGATTGCATCATTCCTTACAGCTTTGGAGTATTCCATTGTGTATACATACCACATCTTCATGATTCACTCATTTGTAGCTCAATACTAAGTTTGCTGTGATGAACAGCGGCGTGCATACTTTTTGTTTGTTTGTTTGTTTTGGGGCCATACCCATCGGTGCTCATGGTTTACTCCTGGTGCTGTGCTCAGAAATCGCTCCTTGCAAGCTTGGGGACCATATGGGATGCTGGGAATCAAACCCTGGTTTGTCTGGGGTTGGTTGCACGCAGGGTAAATGCTATACTATTTCTCTCGCACTGCATACATCCTTTTAGAAGAGTGCCTTTTTGTACTGGGAATAGATACCCAAAAGTGGGATTGCTGGCTTTACTAAAAACCCTCCACTATTATTTTCCAGAAGAGTTGGATGAGAATTCCTTTTCAGCACATTCTCGCTAACACAAATTGTTTCAGCTAGTTTCTGATATGTGCCATCCTCATTGGTATAAAATAATATCTCACTGTTGTTTTGACTTGGATTTCCTTATTATAAATGATGATGAGCATTTTTTCATGAGTCTGTTGACCCTCTGTTAATCTTCTTCAGAGAAGTTTCGATTAATTTATACTCCCCAATTTTTAATAGGGCTTTTAGATTTTGTGGATTTAACCTTTGTGAGTACTTTGTATATCCCAGATACCAATCTTTAATCTGTGTTGAGTGAAAACATTTTCCCAATTTTTTTCAGCTGTCTTTTAGCTTTAGCCCATTATTTTTTGCTATATAGAAACTTTTTAGTTTGATATAGTCCCATTTATTCAGATTTGATTCTACAGCCCTTGCTATTGGCATATCACTGAAGATTTTTTGAGCTCTAGAAACAATCATATAATTAATCTAAAGTGTTAGAAAATGAAAAAGTTGAACTACAAAAATAAAGCAACAATGACAGTTATGTTGTTTAAAATTTTTATCTTAGAAAGATCTTTTTAATTTTGTTTTATAAATATTTTCTAACTTGCTATGAAATTTGCATTTTACTTGAATATTTTTCTTTACTGAGAGTTTAATTCTAAATGTAAGGAGTCATTTAACTATACACCTTTTTAAAATCTATACCATATATTTGCCATCATTGGATAGAAGAATACAACCCTCAATCAACTATTGGCTTTCCAGAAACAACCCATATGCCTCATTTGGAAACAAATCAGCCACATATCCATGTGAGAAGTGTAGTCTCCTGGTCTTGCAAATTACATTCAAAATTCTAATTTTTGGTAGAAGTAAATTCTCAGCTTTAAGGCCCAAATAGGTATTTGTGGAAGAAAATGCTGGCAGATGAGACTGTACCTATCCGTCTAAGAGGGAGATTTCAGGATTTTGCAATTGATTTCTGACGGCATACGGTTTTAGAGCTGCCACCAGCATCTTTAGAACTGATTTCCAACTGGGTTTCTGTGTAGGATAAAAATCCTGGTGTAGCATCTCTCTTCTTAAGTTTTAGGCAGGTGTGTGCTAGTTCCTGACTACTAAATACTTTGTAATAGAATGCCCTAGGCAATCACTGTCATCCTACAACTGTAAAGGAGTGAGGGCAGTGTTAGCATGACTGTGCTAATTTCTTTAACATTCCATGTCTATATACCCCAGAATAGCTGCCCGAAGGGTCTGTGTTTGATGCATGAACTATGGGACAACCTCAGAAATGAGTCTAATTATATCAGTATCTGAATTCTTGGTGGAAGCATCATGCATTATTTATAACCACAACTAAATGACTGCAAGAAGAAAAATAGTCAGGCCTTTGTATTACCACGCTTAAAATAATACCTATCAATTTAGTTATTTATTATATTTATTGCAATGCCTTCCATATTTTGGAATACAAGTGGCCAGAAGGTAAGGATTATTTTCTGTTTAGCTCAGTGACATAAATGTGATTACCTGAATAAAATCTGGCACAAAGTTAAGGAGAATGAATGAACATAAGATTTTTCTATTAGCCAAAAATAGGTACTCAATAATTTGTCTGTAATTTTGTACAATGTAGCAATAATGAATTCTTAACCTATATGCCAATTATATTACCTGATAATCAAGCTTAGATATAAAGTAGATTGAGAAAGGTAATATGGGGCCTGGCGGTGGCGCTGGAGGTAAGGTGCCTGCCTTGCCTGTGCTAGCCTAGGACGGTTCCATCCCGTTGTTTCCCATATGGTCCCCCAAGCAAGGAGCGACTTGTGAGCACATAGCCAGGAGTAACCCCTGAGCGTAACCGAGTGTGGCCCAAAAACCAAAGAGAGAGAGAGAGAGAGAAAGAGAGAGAGAGAGAGAGAGAGAGAGAGAGAGAGAGAGGTAATACACTATTATCAAAACTGTTGGTTTTGGTGTTGTTGGCTTTGGTGGATTGGTGGATTGGTGGATTGGTGGTGGTGATGGTTATGCTATAGTGCTGAAATCACAAAACTTATGAATAATCTCTGTAGAGACACCAAGTTGAGAAGTGTTTACTTGGACTAAGAGCTTGCAGCTTCACCCTACCCACTCCTGTACTTCTGGGAGCACTAACAGCCCATATACCATAGACTTCACCCAGTCAACTACAGCCTAGCTTCACAGCTTCACAACTAATCTCAGGAAAGATGTCTAGCCAAGGTGATGTAACACAGTACACTGATCTTCAAGACAAAAACTCTGGGGCACCCTTGGATGAGAGCAGACCAAGATTCATGGCAGTTTTATACTCCTGGAACATATACCCTATAACCCTAAATGCCTCCAAATTCCATAATACTGACAGGTCAGTAGGAAACAGCAAATTAGGTGGGAAAGTAGCATAGAAACCAATTAAACTCAATAAACAAAATAAAACAATATGGAAGACTTAACTAGCAATAATCAACCCAGTAAATACTCAGACAATGATTTTAATACTTCATTGTGATATATACTAATTTCCAATATTTTTACTGAAATCTATAATTCCACTTACCATTTTGTTGTAACAAACAATATTAAATAAATCATTTTTGTGACTTACAGAGAGGAAAGATTAGAGATTGGGTGGGAAACTGGGGATGGTGGCATAACACACTGGTGTTGGGTTTGGTGTTGGAAGATTGAATGCATGAAACAACTCTGTTATGAACAACTTTGTAAACTACTTGCTAAATAAAGTTAAGGAAAAAAATTAAATAAATAAAATGCTTTCAAAGCATACAAAATAAGCAAATACCCCTCTTTTTATACTATTAGTCCCATGATAATAACATAAATTTTTTTCATAATTGACTTCAGTAGTCAATTTTTTTTGCAGTCAAACCAACAACTATGCATTTTTCATCATTTTGTTCCCCCATTTTGTCCTGAAATTCCTAACTTACACCTGACACTAAAATAACATAATATATTAACACATAAATCAAAATACACAGGACATATTTGCAATAGTAGTGATGTGTAGAAGTCCATTCAGGCTAGCTATTTTTTTTTTTATTATTTATTTAATTGTTTATTTTGAGTGCTGTGGCCACATTTAGTGAGCATCCCTGGTGATGCTCAAGGGGCATGTATAGAGATTAAAATTAAACCAGAGATTGGTCACATGCAAGTACTTTATCCCCTGTACCATTTCTCCAGCCTCCAAGCTAATTATTAGAAAGAGAGAAGAAAAATCTAAGGGTCAGAGAAATGAATAACCAAAGGTTATTTAATGACTTCACAGAAGTCATGAATTTGAGTTTTCCTATTTTCTTTGATTTTCCTCTGGCAACCAGCCTTAACATTTAGCTGTATACATGAGATAATCTCAATTAATAATAATTAATTTACACCAAACAAGTTAGAATGACTCCCTTATATTTTAGGTGGAATTAAAAATAGTCTACCTGATTTTTATTAACGCCTTCAGAACAGCCTTAGGATACATGCATATATATTGTAGAAGGCATATAAGAAGTATGAGTGAGTTATATGAATATTTATTTCCAGATAATTTCTGGGGAATAGATATCAAAGCATTTCCCTAGTTAATTAGTGATTAGTGAACAAGAAAAGTATAAGAGATAAGAATGGGGCCAGAGAAAGCCAGGGGATAAATGGATAATCAGCATCAGAATTACTCAAATATCCCATACAAGTCTACATAGCTTTGTAAAAGTGGCTAGTAATATTCATGAGCTGATGGGTGGGGGGGATAGCTTAACATTTATTCCCTATCTTTCTATCAGTGAGTTGACATGTTTGCTTATTAAAATTTTCTTCCCTTAAACTTTCTTCTGTTCCCTTCAAGCATTGCTCTAGTTTTGCTATTTAATTTCTTTGGACTTTCAAGCTACAAGTCTACATTTTAAACGTTTCTGAAATTGAGTCATTACACACATTATATATTTATATATGCCATATCAAGTTTTATAAAGCAGTAGAGATTTGGAGTGTAGCTGGGTAATGTTGATCACTTCTTCTTTTAAAGCTAGTTGGCCCAACATTTATTTCTTTTAGCGGCACACCCAGACAGATGTAAATCAGGAATGCTTTGTAGAAGATTTCCCCTTAACTTGGATGGCATCTGTCTGAATGAGAGAAAGAAAATAGTTCCCCCAGCTCATCCTGATCCCCACGGGACGTCTCAACTTGCATCTAGGAGATCAGAAATGGAATTTGATGGTCTTATTAGGACTTACACAGGAGGTTGATAAGAGCAAGGTGATCCACAGCTTAGATCATTTCTCTAACTAATAAAAAACAGAGAAATAACATTTCATTTGCTTTAAAGCTGGCCATATTCAACCATGTCGTATGAAATTAAGTTGAAATTTAACAGTTTTTAATGTGTAAATAGTTACTCAAACCTATTTCCTAATTTAAGAAAAAGTTCTAACAGAATACTTGATAGCAGTGACTTTGAAATAAGATTTTACTGTTCAAGAAGCACATGCTTGAGTAGAATCTATTCACTGTCATATATTGTTTATATCTCTTTATTAGGAAGAGTTAAGAGATACAGCTTTTACAAAGTGATTTCACTGAAGAGCTGTAGGTGGTGTTTTTGCATGTGATTGCTATTAGAAAGGCATGGAATTGATAATATTGATGTTTCTGTGTCTTAAGTAAAAATGATCTTTATTTTCATGTATTATTTGAAACTAAACCTTAACGGAAAATGTAGTGCTGGGAAGACTGTTCTCACTCATTTCTCCCTTTCATTTCTTTCTCGCTTTGCTTCTTTCTTCTCTGTTTGCTTGTAGCTCTAGCTTTTAAACCATCTTTAATTCCTTCTGTTTTGTGCTCTGGGGAGGCCCTGCACTTTGAAAATACTTGACATTCAAGAAAATACACTTTATATGTTAAAAATCAATGGTGACACAATATTTACAGCCCAAAGGCCAAACATTTGGAGTTTTTTTTATAGAGAGTAAGTGCTCGGAGACCAGCTTTGTGCTACTAAGCTGTAGACATCAAAGAATAATAATACAGCAGTTTTCCACTCAATGGCCCGAATGGGCCTCAGCCCTGTGAAGAGAGTATCGAACTGTCTCCCAGATCTGTTACAGAGAGCTGGTGTGGGAATCCTTATTTTATCTTAATTACTAAGGAGCCCTGCATGTCTCAGAAGTCCCCATGTTTTGTTTCAAAACTTCTATCTGGAGAATGAGTTTATAGACGTGGGTCTACAAAAGAATGACAATACTTTGAATTAGGTTTTTAAGAAGATTCAAAGTGTAGCCAGAAGGGGAATTCTTTAGCAGATCGTATCATATAAAGCTTATGGTAGGTCTGTGATTTAGTAGGAAGAAAAGAAAATGTTGTAGTCTGTGCCTCCCTTCCCACCTAGCCAAGTTTAATTTTCTTGGCTTAAACACACATCCACAAGCAAGCAGGAAAACATGCTCATTCCTTTCCTTTGTGATTTACACACACACACACACACACACACACACACACACACACATATTGCATTTATTAGCTCATTAGAAACTGCATTGTGTGGCTGAATGAGGCATATCATTTGGTTTGTTTATTTGACCCCTTATTACTATTAGTTGCTCTTCACTAAATCAGCAGAAAGAGTGAGGATGGCAATAACTATTTGCTAAGATAATAATAATAATTGGGGCCAAACCTGATTATTGATGGTTCCTTCATCCTTTCATATATGTGTGCTCCTGGTAATTCTATGTGCAATTTCTGTTATTGGGCATGAACTTTCTGTGACCCATCATTTATCATGAGGTGAAGTTCTGCCTAGCCTAATAGTTACATGAAGTAACAGAGATTTCTAGTGGTGAAAGGGATCTTCTAAAACCACTAATGTGTTTGGGTTTCATACGGGCATAGAGTGTTCATTTTCCTTACTTATAAAAATGATTTCAAGGGGGCACCCTGAGTATATCACTTTAGAAAAAACCATTGAAGATGTTGGACAAGACTGACAATGGATCACTTGGGGCACTGGCCCTTTACCAATGAAACAGGGAAGATTTTAAAAAGAGGAAAAATTCCAGAAATATGACCAGATAAGGCACCTAGAGAGTTTATTATAATCTCCTTTGGTTTTTAGATAATGAAGTCATGATACATCCTACATATGCCTTTTTGGGTTGAACTACAGTGTTTCTCAGGGACGAGTTACAGGAACAAAATGACTTCTGATCAGAGTGTTCAGGATTTACTGTAGCGTTCCCTCACTAACAGATGCCACTAGAATCATTGACAAGTGAAAAAGCATTTTGTTCTTTCTCTGAAACCACAGTGGAAATGTCTTTACAAGGAGGTGAGTGGTGTTGGAGTGTGAAAGAAGACTACTTCCCAGAGATTTAGGACATAGAGCAATATAAATCAGGATCTTACCATAGCTAGAATCCATCAGTTGGTGTCCCCTGATCCCATATGGTATGCCTGCTATGCTGGTAAGTTTTTAAGAACATTTGATTACCATCAAACCAATGGGAAACGATTGAATCTGCACATATATGAAGAGGGTACTTAGGTTAGTGGCCATAGTTATTGTTTGTGTGTTTGGGGGGGGGCACCTTACATTGTATCCCTGGAGTCAGGGTATCTTTCTGCACCTCTAAAAGTTCTTGTATTTCACTAAGTTTTATTTTTTTAAATAATATCTTTATTTAGATACCATGATTACAAACATGATTGTAGTTAGGTTTCAATCATAAAAAGAACACCGCCCTTCACCAGTGCAATATTCTCACTATCAATGCCTCCCATTTTCCTCCTCCCCACTCACTGCCAGTATTCGAGATAGGAATTCTATTTCTCTCACTCCACTAACTTTTAAATATAATTTATGAAGTCAACAAGTCAGAACATTTTCCAATAGGTAATTATGCCTCTTTCTTGCACAATCAAGAAAATAACAGTGAATTGACAGGCTATTGTGCCCAAGATAAGATTTTTGCAGTTCTGAGACTCATCATGAAGAATCCAATGAAGTCATAAAGATATCCAATGAAATTATTATAAAGAATTCAATTAAGTCCAATGAAGAATTTGTTTGTTGTAGTTTATATGTGTTTGTTTATTTTGTTCCACTATTGGTGATGCTCAGGAGGTAATTCCTGGCTCTGGCCTTTATTTACTACTCCTGACTGTGCTAAGGGAAACATATGGATTACCTGGGATTGAGCCCCAATAGGCGACATGCAAAGAAAATTGTCCTGTCCAGTGAACTATCTATCACTTCAGCCCTCAACACCTGAAGAATCTGAAGGTTGGGAGAAGGCTGCTGAACTAGCTATTGATGGACAGCCAGACTCCCTGACTAATGGACTGTATTCACTTGCTAGTGTAGCCAGTGTAAAATAAGGATCTTTCAAAACAAAAATTTATTCTCACAGTTTCGTTGTTTTGGTTTGCAGTGACAGGAATCAAACTCAGGGCACAGCATGCCCTTTACCACTGAGCTATATTCCCTCACAACTTCAAAGGCTGAACATACAAAATAAAGTGTGGACAAAATTGGATCTTTCTGAGGATTCAGAAAAAAATTCTGCTCTGGGCTTACCTACTCAGTGGATGGGCATCTGCTTCCCACCCACCACCCCTCTCTGAGGGTTACTTCCAACTCTATATATCTGGGTCAGAGGTACTTGGGGAGGACCATGCAGTTCTAAGGATCATATATGAAACTCATATGTAAAACATATGCTGGGTTTATTTGTCTATCTCTCTGACCCCTACTTGTATATCTTTACACTGTACTCTCTCTTAATAGGTGTGTCAATTCAAATTTGCTTCTTTTCTTTTGATGACAACAGTCAATTTGAGATTAAGATCCACTTTAAAAGTCTCATCTAGGGGCCGGAGAGATAGCATGGAGGTAAGGCATTTGCCTTGTATACAGAAGGTTGGTGGTTCGAATCCCGACATCCTGTATGGTTCCCTGAGCCTTCTAGGAGAGATTTCTAAGTATAGAGCCAGGCATGAATAACTCCTGAACGCTACCAGGTGTGACCCCAAAACCAAAAAAAAAAAAAAAGTCTCATATAAATTTGATTCTCTCTGTGAACTGATGGTATTAAGTTCTCTCCCAAATGCTTTTGTTTGTTTGTTTGCTTTTGCCACTCCCAATTGTGCTCAAGGTTTACTCCTGCCTCTGTGGCCCTCGATTAATCCTGGTAGTAATCAGGGGATTATATGAGGTGTCATCCATCGAATCTAGGTTGGTCAGGCACAAGGCACTTGTACTTTCTTCATCCTCATAAATTTACATTCTTAAAAACTAAAATTAGAGGGGGTGGAGTGATAGCACAGTGGGAAGGCATTTGCCTTGCATGTGGCTAATCCAGGATGGACCCTGACTCGATTCCAGACAATCCATATTGTTTCCCCCCGAGCCTGCCAGGAGTGATTTCTGAGCACAGAGACAAGAATAATCCCTGAGCGCCACTGGTTGTGAATTCTCAAACCTCCTCAAAAGAACTAAAATTAAAATTCTTAGTATTTTTTTTTTCAGGATGCATTAAACCTACGAAGGGGTTTTATACTGATCTCTCTGAGGTTTATCTGGCCATGGCCAATGGCTAAAGCTCTATTTTGGAGTGAGATAGACGACTAAGTGTGAGTGTGTGAATGTGTGTATGTGTTTGCATTAGTCTCGTTTCTCTTAGCCTAGTGTTCATGGGCAAATTTAGTTTTTGTTTTGTGCATCAAAAAGAAAATTAGCATCTTTTCATGAAACAAAGTCTTTTCTTTCATCATATTGTGCCCACAATTTTTTTCTACTTTCCTTCTAACTTTCTTCTCATTTTTACTGCCTCTACATAGTGCTTTAACTTTTGAGTCTCTCCATCTCTCATATCCTCTTTACCTTTATAATCATAATTTGTTTTTACCCATTTGTTTCATTTTCTATTACTATATTCATTTTGGTTCACATGACTTTCTTCTCATCAGGCTACCTTTAAGGGTTTGTTGTTAATATTGTTGTTGTTTTTACCCAGTGGGTCTCAGTAATGTTTTTGCAAAGAAATGAAAAGTATCTCTTTGCTTATGACAGCAGAAATTCTTTTTCTTTTTACTGGACTGTCACTTGTCCCTTATTTTAACTATCCTGAGGATAACTTTTCATCTTATTTCATTTATCCTTTAAGGAATACATTTTTGCTTCCTGAGCTTTAGGACTTACTTGATGATTTTAAAAGGAAGTCAGGGATTTTCAGAGCAAGATCTCTTGATTTTACCCATTGCTAGAGTTGAAAATATAGGAACAATGGCCATTGTGGAATCCACAGTAAGGTCACCACCATGTCCTGGTATTATTAGAAGGGAACAGAACTAATTGTTGGACTTTTTATATCCATTAATTTCCCTCCTGTCTTTCCATTTGAGCTCTGAAAGCCGGTGTTCCATGATCCATTGCTGGTAAATATTTAATTGCCATTCTCTGAAATGCATTTTGCATTTTCACATTACCCTACTCCTCACAAAGATGAAAGACAAGATAGGTAATATATGTGTGCACATCTTTGCAGTGAGCATAGACTCTGGGTCTTTTTGTTATGATAGCATAGGATATATACATTAGATTTCCTCTAATGGAGACCTCCATCACCTACCTCTTAATGAGAGGTACTGATGTGAAATGACCCCTGCTTTCCTAAACACACAGCAATCTAATTTGAACCTGTACGCCAATTACAGGCCTCTGTGGAGCAGTTTCTGGTGAAACAATCACATCACAATAGGATTAGAACACTACGCCCCAGGACCACAAGGGAAGTCAGCCCCAGCATAACTGCAGGTTTATTCCTCTAAATTGTCTGTAAACAGCATTGATAGCCACCTTGGTATTGTTTCTATAAATCCTCCATAGAAACCATCTGAAATGAATAGACAACGAGCCGGTAATGGCCTTTTAGTTCCCAGCACAGGATTGTGCCACTGAGAGGCCTTATGAATACCACTCACCAGGACTAATCCTGGCTAAACAGCTGCAAACAAACAGCAGAGTAGGTGGGCTTTATGGATTCTACCAGGCTTGAAACTCCATGGGTTCATTGTGAATAATGTCTTCTTTCTCTTCTTCTGGTAAATATTAGATTCCAAGACTGGACTGTTGTTAGTCATTTCAGTAATTTCCTGTTGTTACGTGCTTTTTGTGCATTTTGATTTTGATCAGGTTTATTTTTTTTCAGTTATTGGACACTGTAATATAAAGAAAAACTCCAACTGCTGTTTTGATCCTTAGCGCAGGTCAGAAGATAGTGGTGAGATGAGTAGATGTCAAGTCACTGTGATGTCAAAGTCAGTTCATGACAATGTTATCATTAACTGAGGAAGAGTGGAAGATATTTACCATATAGTAATCTTACAATCAATCACAGGTTCTATAAATGAAAAAAAAAGTAAATGTGTGCTAGTCAAGAAAGTTCTTTCCAATCAAATTAGATCACCTATGACAGGCACCATAGCTCCTTCGATACATAGAAATAAATGTAAAGTATTTTCATTGACTCTTCTGTATTGCTTAATATTTTTTCTTTAGAAATTATAGGAACTCATTTTTTAATGCAGGAAAGGGCAAAAGTTGTTCTGCAAAATAAAATTTCTCTTCCTTATTTGTCAGTAATCTGTAACTGGCCAATGGTTTTACATATAAATCAATTTCTGAGTTTCTTAGTGATCTTGGTTTATTACAAAAAGAAATTTTAAGAAAAACTCAGGATAAATATGTTTAGAAAATAATCACTTTTAATATTTCCTAAATTTGTGTCATTTGGAATCTCTGAGGAAAGGGTATAAGTGAAATTTCTAGAAGTTGTGACTTAGGTAGAAAATAAGTTAAAAATTGTTAACCCTGGAAGAAGTTGTTGAAGTTACTTCTATGTGTTAATCACTCATGCTCTTCCAAGAATGACAAAGGTCAGTAACCTTTGAAAAATTGACACCGTCAAGTTTATTCAGATTAAAAGAAAAATATTCACAAAAAAAGCCCATTTTTCCCCCTGAGAGAAGTAGAGTTTGAATTGACATAATAATTCAGTTTAAAGTTTGTTAAGCTTTTCATTTTTCTTATCTAGAAATATATGTCTTACCCTTGACTCTAACATCAAAATAGCATAGATGGGGTGACATATAGAACAGAAAAATTTCAAAAACTATTGGGTGTGGCCTGGTAGTTTTTAAGCACTATTAGGCCTGAGTTTATCACTGTCAGTTCTATGCTACTAGGCCAAGCATCAGCAGAAATAGCCCCAAGCTCCCAGAAACAGTGTGTAATATATTAAAAGGAAAGGAAATTAGTTTTCTCACAGTTCTGGAGGCTAAAATTTTAGATCAGGATGGTCATTCAACTCTGATAAGGGCTTTGTCTTTAGATGGCCACCTTCTCACTATACCCTAATAGAGCCTTTCCTTGGTGTTTACACCTACAGAGAGAGAGAGAGAGAGAGAGAGAGAGAGAGAGAGAGAGAGAGAGAGAGAGAGAGAGAGAGAATAGCCTTATAAGAAAATCTATTCTGAGGCTGGAGAGATAGCATGGAGGTAAGGCATTTGCCTTGCATGCAGAAGGACAGTGGTTTGAATCCCAGCATCCCATATGGTCCCCTGAGCCTGCCAGGAGTGATTTCTGAGCATAAAGCCAGGAGTAACCCCTGAGCGCTGCAGGGTGTGACCCAATAAACAAAAATCATAACAAAACAAACAAAAAAAGAAATCTATTCTATTAATTTAAGTTTCCTCTACTGGCCTCATTTAACCTTAAACACCTAAAATTCCTATCTTCAAATATAGTTACAATAGGAAACAATATCATAACTTAAGTTAAGCAAGGGGAAGCAACACAATTTAGCTCAGATCAATATATTATTTCATTGTGCAGGTGAAAATTATTTCAATCACAGACTTTCAAATTGTATCCAATCATTCATAAAAGAAAGAAATCTATGGTGTCTTGAAAATAGTTCTAAATGGTGTTCTGAATTCAAGCAACAGTTGAACCATTTTCTAATGTGTCAATTGGACATTCTATACCCAACACAGTAAACAAGAGATACCTCATCCTCTTGGATATGCATCATTTTTTTTCTAATTATTTATGTTGGTTCTAAAGGTGGAAAAATCTTCTGTATATACTACCCTTCATTTCTATTTCTATTATATTGATTTTAGACTATGTGTATTAGATAGAATGCTTTGATACCCTTAAGAATTTTACATTGAAGACCTAACACTTACATTGAGGTATTAAGAATCAAACTTTGAGGTGATAATCAGTAAAAAACTCTTAAAGAGGAGAAACCAGATAGTGTTCTTGCATCTTTTATTATAATATATAATATTGTATTATATATTAATATATAATATTATATTATATACATAGAAAAAAGTTAGCTGTCAGTAAAACAAATCTAAAGTACTTTGATCTGTTTCACTTTTTATTCTCTAAACAAATGAAAAAGAAATTTCTGTTTAAGTTAGTCACTGACATTTTGTTATGGCACCTCTAATAGATAAAAAACAATGGTCAATAATATCTTCTACATATACTTTGGCCATCAAAACTTTCAGTTCTTATTTTCTGATTTAAAACCTGCCCTTAGCTGGAGAGATAGTACAGTAAACAGTACTTGTCTTGCACATGGCTGACCTAGGTTCAATTCCAGATATTCATTATGGTCCCCTGTGGACCTCCAGGAGTGATCCCTAGGCACAGAATCAGGAATAATCCCTAAATACTGTCAGATTTGCCCCCCCCCCAAATAAAACAAAATAAAATCCATCCTGCTCAAATGTATTCACAATTTATCTATTTACATGAAAGGTACACTTCAATCTCAATTTTTCTCATCTATAGTGCTATATTCAAACATAATTTCTCTTTTGGTTTTATACCATTGCTTTCTTCATACTTCTCAACAAACTGACACATCTTTATTTGATACACTGCTTTCACTGCTCCCCAAATCACCCAAGATTTGTTATTGTAATTTTTCTCATTCCAGTTATTCTTTATTCAGCAATAACTTGTTAAGTATAATGTTCCAGTCACTGTTTTTGTGAAGCTCAGGATATACAAAAGGGATAACATAATTCTGTATATCCTTATTCACTGTCTAGTGAAATAGAGATAGTCATGTAAGCCAATAGTTATAATTTAATATTTCAGATAAGAGTTCAGAGCTGTAATGCTTGTCATACCCCACCTTCACATATCTTTATCTGATACCTCTAGTTGTAGCTCATATAACATTCAATATCTGACTCACTTCTCCTATTTCCATGATAGGCTATTTGTGCTTTTTATGCAGCCTTTAACACTTTCTCTTGTATTTTAATTGCATATGTTTTCAGATCATGCTTTTTTCTCTTAGGCTTTGAGCTTCTTGCAAGTAACGCCCATTTTATACTGAGCTTTTACAATGTTTATTATAGCGTTTTCTAGTTTGTTTCTTTTGGGTGCGGGATATTAAACCCAGAGCTTCCCATTATTTCTAGGCTTGTTCTCAACTGCTGGCCCCAAATAAAAACTTCAGAGTAACACCTCTGAATGTGCTGAAAAAAAATTTTTTTTCTCTATGAAACCACAAATGAAGTCAGTGAATGCTTCAAAAAAAACCTTTGACGTTGGTGTTGGAGGCATAGTAGAGGTAGATAGGCACTTGTCTTGCATGCAGCATCCCTGATTTTCTCTTCTGCATTGTATGGTTCTCTGAGTACTTCCAGGATTTAAGGATCACAGAGTCAGAATTAACCCCTGAGCATTACTGATTATGTCCACTCCCCACCTGCACTAACAAGAAACAAGAAAATACTCCTTGAATAATATTGAAAGATTTATGGTTTTATCAGACTTATCTTTCTAATATGGGTTAAAATATGTCTGATTACAAGTTTAGAAACACACATACCAAAATTAATTCTAGATGTTATATATTACATGCAAAAATATACATAAAATATGAATTATTACTAATGTGTTTTAAGTATTTAAAAATAGATTTGCTTGTGATATTCTAAGAAGTGCTTCTGGAAAGTATATAAAAATCAGATACTCTGGAGGCAAAGTCATATCATTAAATATAAAAAACAGGAAAGTAAAACTTTTAACAAATATTTCCAACATTAAAGAAATGTAAGCCCCAGGAGTTTTTATAATTTTACTTGCAAATGTTATTCATTTTATATTTTAAGGCAGAATTTTCTTTAATAAAATTCTTTGCAAAAGGGGAAAAGGTTAATCTAATTTTGAATAAAGAAATATAAAATTATTTTTATTACTTGTTTCACAGGCATTCTACTAACCATAAATACAAATACAGTGAATTGGCACTAATTTTTGCTGAAAGGCTTAGCATGTATTCAACATATTCACTTTTAATTCAGATTACTGACATGGCTTTTTATAACAAGTCAACCAAACTCTAACCTAAATTATAAATATAGCCTAAATTATCACCGTAATTTCCATGTATTTCTCTTTAGGAATCTCTTTGTAAACAAAAGAAAAAGTCACATGTAGGTAATTTTTCAACTCATGGGCTTGTAATTTTGAAAATAATAAATTAAAAAATTTTGGAATTAAAGAAAAATAATTAAACATATGAAAAATATTATCTATAATCTTGTATACATTTTAATGTTAGCATAATTTTTCTAGTCTTATTTTAAATGAATTTTAAAAAGTGAATGATATATTATGTGTAGATATTTCCTCCCATTCAGTAGAATAATTTTTACTTTTAGCCTGAGTTTCGTCATGCAAAATTTTTTAAATTTGATATATATCCTAGATATATAAAGCATTAAAAAGTTTTATTCAAAAGCACAATAACAGGACCTAGAGAGATGTAAACAGTGAGCAGGGTACTTGCCTTGTGCATGATACCCTTATGATCTCCAGAATTCAAACAAGTAATCTCTGAGTGTAGAACCATAAGTAAGCTCAACAAGAGCAAAATCAATAATGCCAACAAAATATGTATATGGTGGAGGTGGGAGATGTACAGATACTTCTCTAAAGAACTTAAATGGATGACTGCAGACATAAGAAAAAAAGTACTCATTGGCACATATTAACAAGAAAATACAAACCAAAACATCAGTGAGAACTCATCTTATACAAAAAAGAATGGTATATAAAAGAATAAAAATAACTAGTGTTGGGAGTTAATGTATTCTTCAACATCTGGTTGGAGATTTGGAAGCTGGGCTTTATAGTCTCCAGACCTAGAATGATAAAACAATGTCTATGTGAAAAAGGAATCCTCTTTCACTGTTGGTTTGTATGTCATATACAAAACAGTAGACTAGCATTAGAGCTTCTAGATGACCCAGAAATTCTATTTCTTAAAATCTACCTCAAAACGTTATGCAGTAACTTTGCATAGCAATCCTGTAAAGCTTAACATCATGGAAATCTTATTACCTAAACTATGACCATTTTAGATAAAAATGAATAATTTGAAAGATATAAACAAACCTATGCTTATTTCAGTGCTTGGCATGATGACAAAATCTGAAAACAAACCAAATGTACACTAGATACAAATGATCAAAAAACAATAGTATATTTATTATGTACAGTGAAATATTATGTAGCTGTAAAAAAGATGAAAGCACGTAGCTAGCTCACTGCTTTGTGAATAAAACTGGAGAGCATCATATTAAGTGAAATTGGTTAGAGGAGAAGAAAGAATAACAGATACTTTCATTCATCTGTGAAATATAGAGAAACAAAAAATGGGAATAGATGATATTAAACATTTGCCTTGGATTATAAATTTGTAATAAACACTTGGAAGAGGAGGTAGAAAATGAAGAACTAATCAAAGGTCATAGGCATTTTGGTGCTAGTGGTGTGCAGAAACTTTGCATAGCAATACTGTAAACTTTAACACCATGGGAACCTTATTACCTAACTGATAACAATTTTAAATAAAAAATAACTATGTAAAATAATGAAAAGCAAAAACCAAATAATAACTTTAATCTTTTTATATTTTATTACTTTTATATTTGTTGAAATTTAGATTTGTGGATTTGTATGGTTTTTTTTTTTGTTTCTTGTGGAGTCACAAGGATCATAAAGGATGACAGAGATTGAATCTGGTTTATGCATAAATCTAGATTTATACATAAGAAAACAGTGTTGGCATGTGGTATTGCACTAAAGGGCATACATGAAATGTGTTTGATATCTTACATGTTAAAAATAAGGTCTGGAATATGTTATAAAGAAAACATAAATAGGCTTTAGTACAATTTCTATTCTGCTTTCAAATTTGTTGATATTCTTCAGACTTCTATGTTCAGTCGGATTATAGTTGTTATAGAGTTGAAAACTTTATCATCTCTGACCTAAAATGATAAGATAATGTCTCTGTGATCTTGAATCTTATCCAAAGTCAAAGGCCTTGGGGCATATTATAGTGATAAGGGAATATAAGAAATGATGTCATCAAATGTTCTCTTTCTGAATCATGTTCTGATTTCATAAAGCTTAAGCAATATCATCACTTGTCCTAACTTCAGTGCTGTTTTTGTTAGTGCTTTTCTTCCCACTTACGTCAAATTAATGCCTCCAACTGGGGAGTAAATTACAGGCAATAGTCCTGATTAAAATATTTAGAATTTTGAATTAATATTTTTTACTAGTGATTTCCTTTTATCTTTGATACATGAGTTTGTAATAGATAGTCCTTTTCTTATAATTTATGAGATAAAAATCAATGAGGAGATAAGTTTGAATTAATAGGTAGTAGTTATCTTTAAATTTTATTCAAAACAAAAAATGTATGTCATCATACAGCATAACTCCTAGGTTCCCCATGTTCAAACCAATGATATTTCAATGAACTTAGCCCTAACTCAGAGCTCGAAAACCTTCTCATTCATGAAATGTAATTTAGAGGAATTGCACATGATTCTCCTTTGACTATGATTGATACACAATCATTCTATTCCTTCTACTATTCTTGCAAGAAACTGGATCACAGTCTGAAGACAGATAAAAAGACTCATTTATTATATTTGTCAGTTTGATGCCAACCATCTTCTATCTGGATTTAATGGCACATGCTGAATTTTGGCAATGAAAGGCTAAGCATAATACTAAATCTATTTTGTTTTGCATCATAGTAATGTGACATTTTTCACTCTATTGAAGATGAAGAAGATTATACCTTCATTATCTTTCCATGTCCAATGACAAAATTATTACCAAATACACAATAGTTGCTACTTAGTGTTCAATGAAAGGCATGAAACAATAGCATTCTTTGTGGTCTGTAAACATAAAAATCTATTACAAGTTTCTAGTTCATGTAGATTATGTGCACTGTTATACTCAATATACTCCTATTTTTACAAAAAGACAAAAAAACTCTCTCCTTTTCTCAGTTTCCCTGGCCTTAACTATTAATAACTTCCTGATATGGTACAGTCTCTCTATCAGCACTAGTTTGCTGTTGTCTGGCTATTACTCTTAAAATTGGAACTGTAAAATATATCAAAAGAAGAGAAATATTTTCTTTGATAATGTTACTTTTGAAAATGAAAAAGCCTTTCACTTTGGCAACCTTCCAAATGCAAACCATCTATAGATCCTTTGCCTCTACACAAGATTCAACACCAGATCAAACAGTACCTAAGCATGGGAACCAAACTACAATTAAAGTTAAAATGTTAACAGCTGGGGCTGGAGCAATAATAGCACAGTGAGTAGGGTGTTTGCTTTGCATGCTGCTGATGTGGATTTGATCCCATCTGATCTCCTGAGCCTGCCAAGAGTGATTCCTGTGGCCAGAGCCAGGAGTAATCCCAAAGTGCTGCCATGTGTGAAAGAAAAAAAGGTTATCTGTCAAGAAATTAAATGGGTAATGAGAGAAAATGTAGGGTATGGTGGTGAGATAGGGACATAGGTGGTGGAAGTGCCGGTGAGAACATTGTCTGAAAGCCCATTGCAGACACCACACAAGCAAACATTTAAAAAAATGCAAAGATAAATATCTCTCAGACAGAACTTAGCTGAAAGCCTCTGCGATAAGCTTTAAAGAAATTTGAAACCTGGTACAATGAAATCACACCCCTGAGTTTTGCAAAAATAACTGTAGCTCTATAATATGTATTGTACTTAGATTCTTAGATTAAAGAACTATTTTTATTTTGTTATCAATTATGCATCCAAAAGAAAAATTCTATTGCTAATGGGAACATTGAAATAGATACCTACAGGAGTGGATGGAGAACTTTAATTCTTGTCAGTTTCTATATTAGGTTTTTCATGACCCGTTTCAGTATTTACTTACTATTGTTATTGTTGTGAAGTAGTGTACCTGAGGGAAATCTGCAAAGGGAATGAATAGGTTTGAATGCTATAACTAATCCTAGTTTTTTTGCTATATTTTTAGACAACTCATTTTATATTAGCAACTAGCCATTCCCTCAAAAGGAAAAGAACTCATTTTGATTTTTATGTCTATAGCATTAACTTTTAAAGTAAAAACTCACAGTTGCTTCTAAATCTGAATATAAATTTATCCCTGGGCAAGTTATTGGTCATTCTTTATTACTACTTTAATAGAGAGGATTATTAAAGTGCTTATTTGCTCAAACTTTAAGAGCTATATTATGGTACAGCTAGCAATAATGATTGATTGTACAATTGTAGACTAGGTACTTTTTTCATTTTTCTGGTTATTTCAGGTGTAGCATGTAATTGGCAATGTTCAGGATTCACTTCTGACTTTGTGCTCAGGGATAACTTCTGGAGGCATTTGGAGGAACACATGGAGTGCTGGGGATCAAACCTAATCAGTCATATGCAAAGAAAATCCCTCTCCCACTGTGTTATTTCTAACCCCCCATATTTCTCTCTTTTGTAATGAGCATGTTGGAATGTGTGTGCCAAAATGAGGTGATACATACATGTATGAAGATTTTAAAGCCTAATTTATAGAATAGTATTTGTCTGTACAAAAATAAATGAATGAATGAAGAGAACCTGAGAAAGGAAGATTCTATGATATTGGGTTTCAAAGCGTGGTCCCCAGGCCATTGGCAATGTCATCAACTGATAATTGGAAACAAGTGACACCTTAATTAAGAACTATTGGGAGCAGTTTTCTGACAATTTTCCCATGTGATGGACATTTATGTTTAAGAAGTAGTGATAGTATTAGAGAAACAATAAACTCTATAGATACTTAAAAGTCTTCTAGAATTTCATGCTTTCAGGCCTGTCTGTGGATATCAAGGTAGAAGCTCCCTATGGCATAACCATCTGCAGTTCCATATCCTGGATGCTGAAATCAAACAGGTCCCTAGACATCACTTAAGAATTAGAGTAGTTGGGGCCAGAGCGGTGGCACAAATGGTAGGGCGTTTGCCTTGCATGCTCTAACCTAGGATGGACAGCAGTTTCATCCCCCGGCATCCCATATGGTCCCCCAGGCCAGGACTGATTTCTGAGCACATAGCCAGGAGTAACTCCTGAGTGTCACGGGGTGTGGCCCAAAAGAGAAAAAAAAATTAGAACAGAGCAGCCAGCCTCTCCAAGAAAAATGGGGATGGTGAATCTGCTTGTAGAGCACAGTTGTCTATCCGAGATTGAATATGGGATTAGTTTGGGTTGAGGGGTATTTGGGGTTTGGTCTTTCCATCTATTCATCATAAACCTATGGGTAAAATTGTTTACCCTAAATGCGTAAGCTCATTCCAGTCCAATCTTATCAGAGTGGCATTGAGCAATTCTATCACATTTTTTAGATTGTTATTTTTCTAAGGTCAACATGGGTAGAATGATTATCAGTGTTCAGAGTAACTCTGAATCTAAAACCGGGAAATGTCTGTGATGCCACTTTCTGAAACCTAAAGAACTTTGCAAATGTAAAATATTAATTAGTAGTTGTGTTTTATATCAGATGGAGCCCTATGGTAACTGTTTTGGCTGTGCCTTTAGAGGCAAGTCATTTGTTCCTTAATATCTTTCCTTTAAAAATATAGTATTCATAATTATGACTAGATTTAGAAATATTTTATCAGACTCAGTAAAGACTAGTCTCAATTCATAATAAAAATGCAGCTGAAAATATTTTAATAATTCTTAAATTGCCAAAGGAAAAGTTTAGTCAGCCCCTTTTTCCTTTGAATTGGAAATTAAGGATCCTATTAGTGACTGTATAGTACTAAAGACATAGTGGTTGACATTTTGCTTATTTCACACCATAGAAGGCTGACGATGAAACGTCAATTCTTCAGGCATTTTTGAACCCAGACGGAAGAAGAACCCATGAAAAGATGTCTGAGAAATATAGTCATCAAGGAAATACCTGAGGGAATTCTAAACTTGTATTCTTAACATCATAATTTGACCCCATGCATACAAACTAAATCAGAATGAATTAAAAATTTGGAGGTTAAACCTGAAATCCTAAAATACATGAAGAAAACATAGGGAGGATCCATGATATTAGCTTCATTGATGTGTTAGGGAGTTTGGCTATATATGCAAGAAAAATCAAGAGATTAATAAATAAAATATACTCAAACTAAAACTTTCAGCAAAGTGAAAAAAGTTATGATTTGCACAAAAAGAAGCCTCATGAAGTGAGAAAAGATACACAATACATTTGGGAAGGAATTAATATCAGACATTTTAAAAACTCACAAGTAATAAAAACTATTTTGAAAAATAGGTCTCGACAGAAAGTCCTCAACAGACAATTAATCTTCCAAGAAACACATATAGTGTATCAACAGGTATGTAAATAAAATGACCATTTTCTTAATTATTGGGGAAATGCTGATAAAAATCATGAGAATTATGGACGGAACAATAGCACAGTGGTAGGGCATTGCCTTGCATATGGCTGACCCCGGATGGATGGACTGGTTCAATTCCTTGCATTCCATATGGTTCTTGGAGCCAGGAGCAATTTCTGAGTGCAGAGCCAGGCGTAACCCCTGAACACCACTGGGTGTGACTCAAAAACAAAGCAAACAAAGTAAAATCATGAGGATTCAATCCATACTTGTGAGAATAATCTACTTTATAAAGGCTGGGAATGACAAGAGTGAATAAGGATGTGTGAATAGAAGGATTCTCATTCATTATTGGGAAGTATAAATTAATAAAGCCTCTGAAAAGCATTAAGGATATTTAAAAAAATTAAAAAATATAACTATCTTATGTTCCAACCAGTTTACTTTTTTGGGGGGGCACACCCGGTGACGCTCAGGATTTACTCCTGGTTATGCACTCAGAAATTGCTCCTGGCTTGGGGGACCATATGGGATGCCAGGGGAATCGAACTTCAGTCCATCTAAGGTTAGTGCAAGGCAAACGTCCTACCACTTGCACCACTGCTCTGGCCCCAACCATTTACTTTTAATCAGTATCTATGCAAAGAACACAAAAGACTAATTCAAAAAGATGCAAGTATTTGTATGCTTACTGTAGAACTATGAACTATAGCTAAGATCTGCAGCTAACTCAAGTGTCCTACAGTCAATAGAGAAGTAAGGATATAGAATATATCCACAATGGCTATTGAAAAAGATAAAAGCTTGACATTTGCAACAGGATAGATGAAACTGGAAGGGGCCGTGCTAAGTGATGAAAGTTTAAGAAGGAAAAAGACAAATACTTGGGGCCCGGGAGATAGCATGGAGGTAAGGCGTTTGCCTTTCCTGCAAAAGGTCATCGGTTCGAATCCCGGTGCCCCATATGGTCCCCCGTGCCTGCCAGGAGCAATTTCTGAGCATGAAGCCAGGAGTAACCCCTGAGCAGTGCCAGGTGTGACCCAAAAACCAAAAAAAAAGAAAAAGAAAAAGACAAATACTTGATGATTAGTTGTGTGATATATCAAGAAACAAAACAGGAGAATATATAATGTCCTCAAAACTAACCCTTAGCCTCTGGCAACAAAATTGAGATATTTCAGGAGGGAGAGAAGACTGCCTGGGTGGAGAAGGTCCAATGGACTGTGGTTGATGGATATTGATTTTTGGAGGTGGGAAAATTGTAATAACCATTGTACTTTATAAAAAAATATATAAACCTTTATAGTTTTTCAGGTAAACATTTCCTCCATAAAAATTGTAAAATAAAATAAAATCCTGCAGTCCTAAGCAGGCTTGACTCTAGGAAACCAGGGACTGATCAATGTAGTTCTAGAGAGAAATACTTTAAGACTCATACCATTGTGGATTGAAAGTATCATTTAAAAGGCTAGAAAGCATGTTTCGCATCATGGACCCTAGAGTTCCACCCTCAACTCTCATGGTCCCCCAAATATCACTGGGAGAGGCACCCCTGAGTACTAAGCTCCATGTCAGAAGTTGATGCCAAGAATGACTGAGTGACTCAAATACTAAAACAGAACAAACCATAGAAGCTCAACATGACTTTCAAATTAAAAAGAAAGTATGCAGGTAAACACAACCATGAATACAAATTGATTATAGAAAAGGAAGATTATAATCTGTGGAATATCTAAAATACCTTACAATTTTCCCCCAACCTTTCTTCCTATTCTCTCTCAAACAGAGCAAATCAAATCAGCAAATTTCCATTTCAACAAAATGCCTTTGATTAAAAACATTTAATCTTCGTATAGGTTCTAAACTCAGGTTCTCTTCTAGCTCCAGTTCTTAAGTAATTTTCTCTGGGAAGCCTGTACCTAAGTGACTCAAAGCTGGAGTCCTAAAAAACCATCATGACATCACAAATTTATGTTGACAACCTTGTTACTTCCTGTTTTATTTACTAACGTGTCTCTCTTTAAACCACATGCAAAAAAGTGCGTTTTCTCATGTCTGGGACTTCGGTGTCTGTGAAATAGTAGTCATGGATTGAACTAGGATTTGTTTCTGTTTGTTTCTTTTGTGGGAAGAGGGTATGAGGAGAGGAAATTTGAGCCACACCCAGCAGTGATCAGGATCTACTCCCTGCTCTACACTCAGAAATTATTTCTGACTGTGTTTGGTGGACTATATGGAATGCTGGGGACAGAACCTGCAAAGCAAGCACCCTATCTGCTAGACTGTTGCTCTGGCACCAGATTAGTCTTTATGGACTATATTAGAAACAAATGTTTAGTTTTTCAATGATTATCTTTACAAGACTAAAACCTATGGATTCTAGAATGCATTCTTAGTATTTGTACGTGTATACACATATAGTTTGCTAGTTGATTTCTTTTTTTGGGGGGCACATCCAGTGATAGACGCTCAGGGGTTAGTCCTGGCTATGCACTCAGAAATTGCTCCTGGCTTGGGGAACCATATGGGAAGCCGGGGGATAAAACCGTGGTGGTCCTGGATCAGCAAGCCTGCAAGGCAAATGCCCAACTGCTGAGCCATCGTTCCGACCCCTCGTTGATTTTATTTTTAAATCAACAAAATGGGATGATTTTGGGCTTATTCTCTTCAAGGAAATATTAGTATTAATGAGTCAAGCTCTATAAATGCACTGAGCTCCTTAATAAAGGAAGTTGGATCATTCTAATGTACATTAATATTGTAAGTTATGACATACATATAATAATAGGTGCCAGTGATTATGGGGATATATTAATTTTTCCAAGTATCATGTGGAGCCATAAAAATCATGAGAGTAAAGCTTGAGTGGTTGTGATCCCAGGCATTCTAAGATAGAATTATTAGTTCATAATTCAAAGTCCCTATGCCTTCTATTATCTCTAGTTATAAACCTCCCAGGGGAATAAATTCAATCTTCAAGTCCTAACCAATTAAATTTATTGTTCGACTCTAAAGTCTATGTGACTGAGTATATCATTGATTCAAATAACCACTGAGTCTTAGAATAGTAGATTTTTGGAGAACCAAAGTGATCTCTTGATTGCATTCTTTTTTCCTGCTTGACTTTACATTATATTTACTGGGTCACCAATGACTTATGTACCATTATCTTAAAAATGGCAGAGAAAAAATCGGACTTAGTAACCACTTTTTAAAGGCTATACACAATTCTAACTTCAGAAGCTTTTAATTATTAAATTAATTAAGAAATGACATAAAGATCTGAATATGATGAGAGTGGACCAAATGCAAATAGCCAGATGTTAGAACCAGTTTTAAATACAATTCTTGTGATACCCATTTTCATTATACTTGTAATAGCAAAGAGTGTTCAGCTCATGTACCCACTCTGATAGATTAGTTTTGCTTCTGAAATTCTTTGAAAAGGAGGTTTCTATGGATACATTTGGTTAAGCAGAAGTGAATGTGTTGATTGGGAGCAATATGTGATACAGAGGATTCAATGTTGGTGTTAGTGCTATGTTATTCTTTTCAACTCTGTGGCAATATTTTTAAGATCTTCACACATTTATTATAAAGCCTTTCATTTTGGGATCTTTCTGGTTTAACTGAATAAAAGACAAAACGCCCAGCTTTAGCATACAATGCTTGGACATTAAGTATTTGGAATTGGGTATCTTGAGTGTGAGGCACATAACTTAACCCCCTTCAAACTGATATATAATTTTGCTGAGTTTCTATGATAGATTCTAGGTCAAGTTATATGCATTTCTTTCAATCTATGACTTTTTGTTCATTGACATACTTGAGAAAAATATTTGGAATGTTGAAAGAAATAGACCTTTGCCTTAGAAGCCTTGATGTAATCCTAAAATGCTGAAGGAGTTTTTCTTAACTTTCTAAACCATTATCAGTTTTCTGAAATAAAGATATCATCATTCTAAAATGTTATTTTTCTTGTGCATTGATACCTCTGTATGACATCATAAAGTTATAACTGGAAAAATTAAATTAAAAACAAAGATATAAAAAAATTCAAGATTCATTTTCACAAATTGCATTTAACCTATATTTAAAAGTTGCCTGTTTGGTAGGATCATTTCTATCTTCTCTCAGTTTTAATACTTGTCCATCCTATCACAATCTGGTCACAAGTACTTCAGAGATAGTACTAATCAGTACTGGTACTTTAAGTTGCAATTGTCAAAGATTTATTTTGGCTTCTGCAGTAACTACAGATAGGATAACTATATGAATGCATCTTCATGCACCATATCTCTAGGCTAAGTTGCATGCACCAGCCACAGGCATAGGCGTGCTTTGCTAAAGTTCTATGAAACACAAAGCATAAGTTGAAATATGTACTTGGAAATAGGATTCAATATATTCATTACCATTATCATTTTCATTTTCTCTAAGTATTCTCTATCTGGATAACTATATAATTAAAGATGGTTGTTAATGATCATTTTACTTCTATGCAGAACACTACACATTTGGACAGTCATGAGAAGATATCTCATTTAAAAATCAACCGCCCAGATTGTAGAACAATTATGTTCCTTGGTTTGCAGTTCTTTCTGAGGGCTTTGGGGGACTTGGTTTACTTTTGGAAAGTGCAATTGTTCATCACATTCTGTGAGAATCACTTATTTGCTGCCTAGATGTGGTCTCTGACCCATCTTCTTCTTTAACTTGGTTTATACAACCCTTTAAGAGCTTAAACATTTTTTTAATATTTTTTATTTAAACACTTTGGTTACAAACATGATTGTGGTTGAGTTTCAGTCATATAGACACCCCCTATCACCAGTGTAACATTCCCATCACCAATGACCCAAATTTCCCTCCTCCCCTCCCCGCCTCGACCTGTATTCCAGACAGGTTTTCTATTTCCCTCATATATTCTCATTGTTAGGATAATTCTCAATGTAGTTATTTCTCTAACTAAACTTATCACTCTTTGTGGTGAGGTTCATGAGGTCAGCTGTAATGTCCAGCCCTCTCCTCTTTTGTCTCTGGAAATTTTTGAGAAATGTCTTTCTATTTTCTTAAAACCCATAGATGTGTGAGACTATTGTCCATCTTTCTCTTTCTCTCTGACTTATTTCACTCAGCATAATAGATTCCATGTACATCCATGTATAGGAAAATTTCATGACTTCATCTTCTCCTGACGGCTGCATAATATTTCATTGTGTATATGTACCACAGTTTCCTCAGCCATTCATTTGTTGAAGGGCATCTTGGTTGTGTCCAGTCTTGCTATAGTAAATAATGATGCACTAAATATAAGTGTAAGGAAGGGGGTTTTGTATTGTATTGTATTGTATTTTTGTGTTCCTAGGGTATATTTCTAGGAGTGGTATAGCTGGATCATATGGGAGCTCAATTTCCAGTTTTTGGAGGAATCTCCATATTGCTCTCCAGAAAGGTTGAATTAGTTGGCATTCCCACCAGCAGTGGATAAGAGTTCCTTTCTCTCCACATCCCCGCCAGCACTGCTTGTTCTCATTCTTTGTGATGTGTGCCAACCTCTGTGGTGTGAGGTGGTACCTCATAGTTGTTTTGATTTGCACCTCCCTGATGATTAGTGATGTGGCGCATTTTTTTCATGTGCCTTTTGGCCATTGAGCTTGAACATTTTTTAGTCTGGGAGCTCCACCCAACAAATAAAGAAGTGGGTACATATTCATGTCATAATTTGGTCACCTTTACTTTTTATTCTTCAAATATTGGAAAAGAAAATATTGACTGCTGATTTAAGAATTTGGTATGCCTTCACTTCACTTAGTGTTTGAAAACCTTGATCTTTAAAGTCAAAAGTGAAAAGTATTCAGTATGGTCATGTATCAGTTAAGAAGAGGTTCAGATGTCTGCCTCTCATTTTAAATGGAGAGATAAGCAACACAACACTTTGCAAAAGCAAGTCCTTAAAGACAATAATTTTGTACTGCTGGGGGAAGGAATTTTGTATCTTTGTCATCAATGATATAATGAAATGATATTGAACAGAATGATATTGTTTGGGAACCTGCTACTTGTGGTATTGTAATTTACTGTTGTGTAGCAGATTATACCCAAATTAAGAATTTTGTAACAATATTTATTTATTTTTTCTTTATTTAAACATCTTGATTACATATATGATTGCTATTAGGTTTCCGTCATGTAAGGAACACCCCCTTCACCAGTGCAACATTCCCACCACCAATGTCCCAAATCTCCCTCCTTCCCAACCCACCCCACCTGTACTCCAGACAGGCTTTCCAGTTCCCTCATTCATTTACATAATTATTGCACAATTGTGTGAGTAAGATACAGAATGCAATTAGCAGTTCACTAAATGCATTTGGCATCTCAAGTGCTTTATTCAAGTTGATAACTCAGCTATTGCCCATTGAACAGTTTCACTGTCAGGGACTCACTTCATTTCTTTTCCTCTTCTTTTTCTTTTTCCTCTTTCTGTGATCAGACAAGATTGGGCACATTCAGGGTGGTATGGCTGTAGACTCTTCTTCCTCTTTCTCCTCTTCTTTCTCTTATTCTTCTTCCTCCTCCTCTTCATTTTCTTCTTTCCCTTCTTACTCTTTTCTTGTCTATTTTTCCTTTTCTTCTTTTCCTTCTTCCCCTTTCTCCTCTTCTTCCTCTTCTTTTTCTTCTTCTACTACTCTTCCTTCTTTTATTCTTCTTCCTCCTCTTCCTCCTCTTCTTTTTCTTGTTTTCTTACTATTCTTTGCCCTCTTCTTACTCTCCTTGCTCCTCTTCTTTTTCAGAAGAAAAGGATGAATTCTTTTCATCGTCCCCCTTTTTCTTAATATTTTCACAATATTCTTCTTATTCCTCTTTGCCTCATTCTTACTCTTCTTTTCCTTATTTTTCTTACTCTTCTTCTTGGCCTTATTTCTTAAAATTCTTCTTCTTCCTTTTCCTGTTCTCACTCTTCCTCCAACTCCTCGTATTATTCTTGTTCTAGGTTTCTGGGACATCATTGATTCCTATGTTGTTTCTATTGAGTTTCTCCAAGACTTCTATTTTCATCGGTCCACATTCTTTGAGTAGTTTAGACATTGTCTGATCATTTGCTTTAAAGTTATCTTCCAATCTCTTCTATTGTATGGGGTTATTCTGCATCTCATTCTCTGGCTCAATGACCCCGTTTGCAGCTGCCATTACTCCAGTGGAGAGGTTTTCCATTAAGGTTTTCAATTCATAAGCCGAGTTTTCCATATTTGTTATTTCAATGTGAAAATTTCTAATTTCAATCGTCAAATCCTCTTAATGCTTATTTGTGCTCCATTCAAGTCCCTGAACATCTTCCATAATTCTACTCGAAACATCTTATTTGAGAGGATACCTAACTGTTTGGTACTTTTTTGATTATCAGAGCAGCCGTCTTGATTCTTTAAACATGGGGTTGTACCGCATTTTATGGTTGTAGATTGCTTTTTACAATGTGGAGAAATGGAGTTCAAGGATTAAAAGATAAGCTGCAAAGCAAAATGGAGCTGCGCGCTCCTCAGGTGTGGGTCCTGGAGAGATTCTGATCCTTGGTGTCTCTGGGCTGCTTCCCGCAAAAAGAAGGCAGAGAGTAGGGCAGCAGTCCTTTAAAATGACTCTGGGTGTCCAATCACATAGCAGGAATCAGCCCCACATTAGTTGGGTGGGGACGTCTTACTGGGGGTGGGTCCTGGAGAGATTATGATTCTTGGTGTCTCTGGACTGGCTCCCACAGAAAGAAGAATCCAAGGTATTTTAACCACAGAAGATACACTTGCTCTGGGGCACAAACACAAATATACAATCTTAATATAAATTAAGATAAATTGAAATAGAGAAATAGTCATTACAAAAAATCAACATAATCATAAATTAGAATACGAGAGCAGAACTTTTTCTGAAAATATTTTAATGTAAGCACTACCTCAGTGACAAAAAACACAAGAATTCACTTCTTTGTATTCATTGTTGGCTTATGTGTGTTTCTTAATTGTCACTTATTCATCACTATCATTTTAGAGTATAGCAGTATTGTTTAACATTTGCAGTACTGCTCCACCATGCCCACTATCAGAGTGTAGGGTCTCACCATCAATAACCTAAGGTCCCTTTGCACCACACCCTACCACTCTCAAATCACTATTGATCTTATCTCAGTGTTTGTTTTTATTTGGAGTCAGTTAATAGTCTGCTTTGCTTCTTTATATTCTGAATATGAATGAGTATCTAGTAGGTGTTTCCTTTCTGATTCACTTCACTTAGCATGGCACCCTATAATTTTATTAATTGCCGCATACTAAGAAATTTTTCATTTCTCATAGTCGAGTAGTAATCCATTGTTATGTGGTTTATACGTACAAACCATTATTTCCATTATGTACCTGAATTTTTTCAAGACTCCAATTATTGTAAATAATGTTGTGTTAAGATAGGTGTGTATATGTCATTTTGGATTAATTTTTGTGTTCTTGTGGTAGATAATTAGAAGTGGGACTTCAAGATCTATTCTAAAATTTTTAATATCCAATTCATTTTCCAAAGAGAATTTTATGGAAACTATTATGCTGAGTGAAATAAGTCAGAGAAAGAGATAGACACAAAATAGTCTCATTCATCTATTCATTTAAGAAAAACAAATGACATTATTGAATGATACCCAGAGACAATAGATATGAGGGCTGGAAGGACCAGTCCACAATATGAACCTTACCATAAAGAGAGGTGAGTGCAGTTACAGAAATAACTACACTAACAACTATCATGAAACTGTTAGAGAAGTAGAAGATAGAGATAGGGACACATTGGTGGTGGGAAGGTTGCACTGGTAAAGGTGGGGGGCTCTTTTTTATAACTGAAACCCAAAAAGCAAACATTTGTAATCATGGTGCTTAAATAAAGATACTATCTAAAAAAAGACTTTAAGTAACAGTTCCTCTAGGGTTGAATAAGAATTTTCTTTTTGCCATATGTCCAACCAAAACTTATTTCTAGAATTTTTTACATAAACCATTCTTACTATATTCTCTCTACCTAAATTCTGTGTGACAATTGGAGATGTCACAAAATTTCTTTTGTATTGTAGATATATTTTACTTGTGTGTTTTTGTCTTTAGGGTTTTTTTTGTTTTTTTTTGTTTGTTTGTTTTGCCAAAACCATTGTTTCACTGAAGATGAAAAGGTGAAAATCTCTGAAGTGAATATTTTGAAAAGTTCTTCCATGTTTTTTCTTCTCAATGTATTTATAGACATGCATTTTATATCAAAGTCTTTTAATCAATTTTGAATCAACTGAACTTCACACTGTGAAATAGGGTCTAATTTTGGGGTTCTGTAACTATCAAGTTTTTCTTTGTTGAAAAGGTTCTTCTTGCTCCAGGTCATGTGCCCAATCATTCATTGGTCATGCAATAACTTCCTTTATATCTGAGAATTTACCTCTGGGCTCTCAGTTCTAGTTGATTTTATCTGAGATTCTGTGTTTATTTCATTGTCATGTAGTTTGGAATACTATAAAATGTCTTTCCTATTCTTTTTCATCCCAGAATTGCTTTTGTTATTCTGGGAACTTTATGATTTAATGAAAATTTTGGAATATTTGTTTAAAACTCTTGGAAAATGCCATGGAAAATTCTCTGAGAATTATTTTGCATCTGTAAATTACTTTGGGTAAGATGATAATTTTAATGATGCTAATTCTTCTAATCCATGAATAAGGCATATAATTCTAATTCCTTGTATCTTTTTTTTATTTCTTTCAACATGTTTTTAATTTTCACTAAATATACCTTTATTCCTTTTATTTGTTTTTTGGGGGGGCACACCTGGTGACACTCAGGGGTTACTCCTGGCTAAGTGGTCAGCAATCGCTCCTGGATTGGGGGACCATATGGGACACCCGGGAATCAAATCACGGTCTGTCCAAGGCTAGCGCCAACAAGGCAGATGCCTTGCCGCTTGTACCACCACTCTGGCCCCCTTTATTCTTCCTTCATTGATTCCTAGATATCTGTGTTATTTTAATACAATAATATTTTTAAAATGTCTTTCTCCTTACATCATTGTTAACATATAAGAATGCAACATATTTCTGTGCATTAATTGCACAGCATGCTATATTAATTGTATAGCCTACTTACTGTGTAAGCTTATTATTTCTAGAAGTTGGGGTTGGGGAGTTGGCCATGTTTAGGAGTTGCTCCAGACTTGTTTTGGGGTGGCTTCTTGTGCTGTTGTACTAGGGATTAAACATGGGCCTTTTGCATGCACAGCATGCACTAAGTTCATTGTATTATCTCTAAACCCCATTAGAAAAATTTGTTGAGTCCTTTTGTTTTTTACATACAATATCTTGTCATCTGTAAGTAGTGACAGCTTAACTTCTTTGCCTGTTTAAATTCCTTTGTTGCCTAATTGCTGTAGCAAGTACTTACAATACTATGTTGAATAGTAGCAGTGAAAGTGAATATTTGTCTTGTGCGGTTCTTAGAGAAAAGAATTCTTATTTTTCACATATGGGATGATGTTAACTGTGGGCTTATAGTATATGACCTATACAATATCATGTACTGAAGATTGTAAGTGTTTTTCTAGACCTTTGGAGAGTATATTATGATTTTTGTTCTTTTTATTATATGGTGTATAACATTAATTGATTTGCTCATATTGAACCAGTCTACTATCTCTTGAGTGAATCCCATTTGATCATGGTGTATGATGCATTCTAATGTATTAAATTGGATTCACTAGTATTTTATTGAGGATCTTTTTATCCATGTTGATCAGAGAGATATTGGTCTAAAATTTTCTTTTTTAGTAATGTCTCTGTCAGCTTTTGGTATCAGGGATATTGGTTTTTTACTAAATGTCATGAAAAAAGTCAATGTAAATTTATATCTTCTCCTTCAAAGTACTTTCCTAGGATAATGCCCACTTTGTCTCTGATTTTGAATCTATAACCCTCTGTAGATCCAACTTATTGATTATTATGATGATCCCAAGAGAATTCTCTCTGGAGAAGACAAGAATGGATTCCAGTGACTAATATGCTTTGAAAACATATAATCTTATTTCCAAAGATGCTGAACAATGTATGGAATTGTTATTATGAGTTCTTAATATAAGCAGGTGGGATTAGTGATGATGAAACAGCAGAAAAGAGCTATTATAAGATAAGCATAGATTTTTAGACTATTCAAAAAGATTACTGAAGATAGATTTCATTTTTACTTTAATACTAAGGAACTTTTGCCTATGAAATCTGTTTTTCTTTGATCAAATGGATTTTCTTTCATTTCATAAAATAATCGCTGTAAACTAATGCCTAAGAGGCATATTATTTTGCTTATCATTATTGCCATAATTGGGTGAACAGAAGTTATATTTTAGTGAAAGTTAGATAAAAAATAACCATAGATAATGGTTTAAAAATACATAAAAGATGTATTATGTGACAGTGAGATCAACCATTTGGTGAACTCTCCCATCAATAGCAGCAAACTGCAGTTTTGTTCTTTTAAGGTGGAAATGAAGACATTCCTCCAAAACCCTTGAATCTTCTGTTCATAGGGGAAGCAATCATAGCAGCAGTATCTGTGTATATAAACAGAACTGAGGAATCAAATGAAGCAATGACTATATATACATCTGTCACACAGATGGTATATTTTAATTATTAAAGTATATTTTTATGAAGGTGACATATAAGTTTCAGGTATACAGCATGTACTTCTACTTTAAAGATTGTTGCATTTTTATTTCTTCACAAGTATAGCTCCTCCCACTTCCAAGTGTATTTTCTCCCATCAGCATTGACCTGCTATTCCCATTTAACCTTAATTTCTAATTTAAATTAGATATATATAAATTAAACTACATCTCTCTACTGCATATAAACTTGTTTTTATTTTGCTTATTGTGCTGTATATTTCACATGCAAGTGAAATAATCTATATTTGGCTTTATCTGTCAAGCTTATTTTTCAGAGCCTAGTATTCTCTTGGTTCACCCATGTTACTATAAACTGTAAAATGTCTTTGTTTTCAGATTAGAGTAAGAGTCTACTGTGCAGAGGAGATCACGTACTCTTGCAGGCTGGGACTGAGGGAGGTAGATATGGGAGGTAGGATGGGAACGGAGGTGTAGGGAGAACAATTCGGTGAAGGGAATCCCCCTGATATTAAGGTATCATGTACCTAAAATATTATTTTCAACAAGAACTTTCTTTACATGCAAAAATTAGGGGTGAGGGGAGGATAACTTCGGTGGTGGGAATTCCCCTGATTCAATATTGATATGTACTTAAAATATTGCTGTGAAAGATATGTAACCCACTTTGCTTAAAATAAAAAAAAATGAAAAAAGAGTCTATTGTGCATATGTGTGTACCATATATTCTCTATGTATTCACCCAATTATTTGAAGCTTGTATTTTTTTCATTTCTTAGCTACTGTATTTAATTTTATAATGAACAGTAAATATGGATGCATTGATTTTTGTATTAGTGTTTCATGTTCTTTGGATAAATACTCAGAAGTTATTTGAATAAATATATAGAAAATAAGTGTTTCAATTTTATTTTTAGAGATCTACAAAATGCTTTCTTCAGTGGTTGTACTAGTTTACGGTTCTAACAATAGTATAAAAGCATTCCCTTCTTTCCACATTCTCACCAATAATTTGTTTCTTGTCTTTTAAATAATAGTTACTCTGTCTAATTTGAGATACTATAATTTTATTTTTAACTTTTTCTTATTTAATAATAAGTGATAAATATTCTCTCACATGACTACTTGTCATCTATGTTTCTTTGAAAATGAGTTTATTCAGGTATAAGCCATTAAAACCATTAGAAACATTTGTTTGTGGTCATGAGTTTTATGAGTTTTTTGTATGTCTTGACAATTAACTCCTTGTTAGAAGTATGATTTGCTAATATCTTCATAAAGTTAGTGGATTAACTTTTCAATAGAAATGATAATTCATATTTAAAATGACATAATAAGTGATAAGATAAAAGTTAATGTGTAGGATGACTACTGAAATGGAATGTTTTAAGTCATGTCTTTAAGGCTAAATCCTAAGCTTTAAAGCAGTAACTTCTTTTGGTCATTTTGTCTCTATGACATAAGTAAAAATGAGTCCAAATTGATTCAAGAAGTCTAGATTGGGACTCCTTATCTAGGGAATATTAATTCAGCTTTTTGATCCTACATCTTTTACCTGTAACTTGAAGATAATTATCAAGATTTCAAAATAATGAATTAAATGAGCATAGAGAGTACCAGAGGTTATTCCATTTAGTTACTCCCTCTAAATTTCATTATAGAAGGACAAGTTAGATTTTCTGCATAAATCATGAAGTTCCTCCATTATTTCTTCTTAGCTTTGTGCTCTTTGTGGTACACTCAGACCACAGAAGATTTCTGCTAATATTTCTTTTTGTTGTTGTCTCTTACTGATTCAACTAAGTAATAGCTTTAATTTCCCCAACTCTCAAGAATGAGTTAAGTAAGATTACTGAGATCTGAACGAGTAGAGTTTAAGAGAAGTCTAGAACTAGCAGAAAGTGGCATAAGCTCAAGGGCTGCTGTTGTTCCATTGTGGAGGGAATATCAAAGTCACAAGAGGAAGAAGGGGACTCGAACTCTAAATATGGCATTTATTTTTGCTAGAATATTCCCTGATTCACATTGATATTGAGACATTTTGACTGTCTTCCCTTGCCTCCTCTCCCTCCACCTCCTTCATGAGCTCATCCTTACCCCCTGCTCAGGAATAAAACCACAAAGAGCACACTTACTTCCAGTCCAACTCATTGAGTAACACCAAAAGCAGATCCAGGTAAATGCTCAGAATCATAAACAGCCAAGGCATAAGCCTTGCTGCCTCTCCTCAGTTTCTCAAACCTTAGTGTCTGCTAACTGTCCTATAGATATTAACTGCAACATAAGTTCAACAATTTTCATTTGATAACATATTCACAAGTACCTGTTTTCCAAGTGTCAAAAGAAGTATACAGTAAATATAGAGGAACTCATAAGAAAAGGGATATGAATAGTTGTAAACTAGGCAGCCTGATTATGGGTATTCCTAGTAAATGAAAACCCTCTCTGTCCAAGTCCACTCTGTGAATCCACTTTTTACCACAGACTTTCCATTTCTTTCCTAATGGCTTTTGCATAGTAAGAAGTACACTCATCAATAATGCACATTTTTTCAGGCATAGTAAAAATGTTTGTGAAATGCTATTAATGCAAGAGCAAAATGCCCACATTGCAAACACTAATCTCCCATTTATTTTAACATTTTTTGAAAGTACTTGAAACTAAGTCTGCATTTTAAAAAAATCCAATAGAATAAAGGTCAGTTGAAGGACTTGCTATAAAAGTACACCCATTTTTTAGAAAGGGAGGCATTGTCCGGCAAACGTTGTTGATTTCCTTGACTTATAAAAAAGTCACTCGCACGGCTAATTTATTTTGAAATTGATATTAAGGGTGATAAAAAGTCCTGAGTTAAGATGCAAGACAAAAGGTTTTCAAATAAGAGTCTATTTTTTTAACCAGTGGAGTTATAAAGCCCCAGAAAACTAGGGTGCATAATGGGAAAAGTGACAGACCCTTAACTACAGTGGGGGTGGTACTATAATAATGAGAGGAACTATTGCTTGGAACCAGAACAGCTATATTCTTCTCTCAGCTTCCACAGTCCCTACACCCCTGGAGTACCATTCGAGACAGTGATGAACTGTGGTCTCAATTCCCTTATTAGCTGTAAGACCTAAAAATTATATGTGCAATTAAAAGGCAAAATGCTGATATTACTCATCGGAAGCCCTTTGTACATTAGCAAGGTACAAAAGTCTGCTGACACTTTGCAACAGAGATAGTCAGCAGGGCAGAAGATTAATAGAGCCTCATAAATTTGCAGGGTGAATACAGTGGATGGGGCAGAATAAGCATGTTGTGTTAGAGATAAATAAAGGGCATGGCCAGCTTGACAAAACATTTAACAAGTAACACAACCAGTCCTTTTACTCAGTTTGCTGGGTTGGCATTAGACTGTTTTATATAACTACATGTAATTACCCTACAACAGTTGCTGCTCATGTCATAAAGGTCTTTGGCATGACCAAGAGGAACAGAATTGAAAAATCTACAGTTCTGAAGCTTTGTACATTGCATCACTGCCCAGTTTGATTACTGTTCTCAATCTAATGTCTTGACAAAGCTGGGTTGATGGCTACACTCTCATTCCTTTATATTGTAATCAGTTGGATGAAAACAAGGTGCAGTCCTAAAATTACAAAGCAAAAGAATATGGGGAATATCTTGCAAAGTTTACTATTCTTTTTGGGATATCTGTGACAGGGATTGGTTGTACTTTTTGCATATACATGTCTAATGAGTTAATTCAAATAAACTCTATTCACTCTTATGCTGTGATAGTGTGCTTATGAAACACAATTTGTTTTCGTTCGATATGTTGATGAGATATAAGGGAATCTCAAGGGATTTTCAATTTATGTTTCTTTGAAATGATTCCCTAGAAAGAAGCTTATTTTAATGCTTATATGTGAAAAGTGATTTGAAAATTTCCCCCCGGGAGTAACCTGTCTAGCAAGGAATTTGCTGCTCCCTGGTTTCGATAGAGCTTGCCTACTAAATTGCAGATCATGCATTCATTGAACCAAGGCCTAAACCTGGCTATATGCCATCCTCATAAAACATGTAACAAGGTCTGTTGCTCTGTGTAACATAAAGTAACCACAAAGGAAAATTCAGATTCCACACAGCTAGTTGTGCCTGAGAACAATGATCATATGGAGACAGTTTTGACAGAAAACTTCAGAAGTAGCTCAAGATTACCTAAGTGAGAAGATAGGACCCAAACCAAAAACCTTTACATATGTGAGTTGTAATCCATCCAAGAAAATATGTACTTAATTTGTAGGGAATTAGTTACAGGTAGTTTACTCTCTTGTGTAATATCTCACTTGTTTATATTTCACCTTAATCTTGGATGAAAGTACTTTTAAATTATGGCCCTTTTAGTTTGGACTTGAGTCATGCCTATACAGATAGTTAGGAAATGCATGGCATTGGTGGGATGTAGGATATTATAAATTATGCTTTTGAGATATTTGAATTGAGATTCATGGTGGTATTCCCAAATTTCAAGGATCTAATAAACTCCAACATATCACTACTTCCATGTCTGGTAAATTATAAACCCTTTGTTTTGAGGTAAGCAGAATACATGGATGTGCTCAGGACATAGTTACTCCTCTGTACTTAAGGAACACTCCCGTCAGAGCTAATTGGACCATATGCATTTCTTGGGATTGAATATGCATTAGGTATATGCAATGTAAACCTGCTGAACTCTGTATCTCCTTTCATTTTATTATGGGATATCAGCCTAAAGAGGAACTACTGTCTATTCAAAGAAATAATATATACACTGCATACACTGAAGGCACTGTTTTGTATGAATTAGTTCTCTATCTAAATTTATTAGCAACAGAGTTTGACTACACGAGAATGAAAGTGAACAAACTAAAATGAGAGAAGTAGATTAGGACTTGTAGTATCTAATTTTTAGACTTAGTCATGAAATTTTATTGTATATCACATGATCCGTTGGCCCAAAAAAGAAGACTCCAGATATAAAAATACAACTGGCCATTTATTTAGCCCCAAGTGTGTCTTTTACAATGAAATTGACAAATCTTCCAGTACCTTCCTCATAGTGATGGAGGATTATAGCCACACAAGTTCTCTGCTATGGATTCCTCCTCATACACCTCTCCAAAACCTACCTGGGAGTTATTTTTCAGAACATGATATGCTTAGCTGCAGTAGGTAAAAAAAATAGCAATAGCAACCAACTGTGTTTTTTTTTTTGCACCGAATACTGTTTTCTGTTTTTTCATGGTTGTGTTACTATTGGAGTGTTATCTTTGAGGTCTGGTTTCTGGAAGAACAGGTATGAACCTAAGAAATTCTGTAATGAATATGTTAGTGAAAGCCCTGTAAGAGATCTTGGGTTGGAGATACAACATTGTGCCCTACTTATAAGAAATATACTCTAATAGAACTCTCAAGGTAACTTACATATTCTGCTATTAGTAAACAAGTCTGCCTTCTTCCCAAGGTTCTTTTCTTTATATTTCTTTTCCATTTATGAACTGAATAATGCACCCCAAGGTGCATTAAGGAAATGACCTTGACACAAACTTACTGCAAGTAACACTAAGGAATCACAGCCATTCACATGTTTAAATAAGGTTGTTAATCAGACAGAATATTGTTCACAGTATCCTGGATCCTCTTGAAAAAGGCCTCATCTAAAAATAGCATGACATTCCATTTATAGGAGACTTGCTATTTCAAGATGAATGGTGCTTCAGGATCCATGTCCCTTGTTAACTTTCATAATACTCTTCAAATATAACCCTTTGGACCATGTATTTAGCAGGAATAAAAATAAATCTCTCTTGATACTCAACACTGTAGAGATTAGGAGCTCTCTTTTTCTCTATCTCCCTGTCTTTCTTTCTCTCCTTTCATATATAAAATATTGTTAGCATAACAAAGTACTTTAAATAATATATGATTAAAGGCCAAATAAAAAGTTAAAGTTTGATAAATAGTGTGAATAAATGAAAGGAAATTGCATGTTTTGCATCATTACATAGGAAGTATGGGAAATTTAGATTTAAAGTAGGATGATTTTATCAAAACTTTCAGCCTTTCAAATATGAAAAGGATGAATTTGGTTTTGAACTATTAAATGTTTAGATTTTACATTATAATTACTTTGTACTACAGACACTGGCACACATCACAAAGAATAAGAACAACCACTGCTAGCAAGGATGTGGAGAGAAAAGAACTCTCATTCACTGCTTGTGGGAATGCCATCTATTTCAGCCTTTTTGGAAAAAATATGGATATTCCTTAAAACGTTGGAAATTACTTGCACAATTAATTTCTTCACCCACTTTATTCAGGCACTCATAGGTGCAGTTAGATGTTAGTGCTAAGGTTCCAGTATGTGCCCATAATTGGGGAAGAGACCAAGGAACCTCAAAGAGAGTCAAAGATTTGACTCAGGTCCCTAAGAAGAGGAAGGAATGTAGGCCACCATTCTGTAAAGGCCATATGGCAAGCTTCTTGTAGGTTCTGAATGAGGAGGGATGTCATTTTGTAAGGACCACATGCTGTAAGTCACATGTTAGGCTTTTTCAAGCCTGTTTCCATTAACACTGCCCCAAATTACCTGGTTGTACTAGGTAGCCTAGCTAGAAAGGACAGTGGGGAGCAGTAGGAAGATATCCTAGACAGCAGCCTATCATTTTAAAGATCATCAAAATCTAGAACCTCCCTATAACCCTTCCCTATATATTCCTATTCATGACTTTGGGCAAGGTTCATCTTCTAAAGATGACCCTGACTGGTCAGTTTTGGGACTGTTGATAGGTGGATTAAAGTTTTGTTTAGCTTTTAAAAAATCCTGTGATCCAGCAATACCAATCCTAGGGATATACCCTAAGACTACAAAAACATAATGCATGAGTTCCATCTGTGCTCCTATATTCATAGCAGCACTATCTACAATAACTCAAATTTGGAAACAACACAGATTCCCAATAGCATATAAGTTGCTAAAGAAACTATGATACATCTACACAATGGAATACTATGTAGCTATTAGAAAAATTGAAATTATGAAATTTGCCTATTCATGAATGGATATGGAGATTATCATGAAATGATTGAGAGGGAGAGAAATAAGCACAGAATATTTTCACTCATCTCTGGTATTTAAGAAATATAAATGAGGGGCCTGGGAGATAGCATGGAGGTAGGGCGTTTGCCTTTCATGCAAGAGGTCATTGGTTCCAATCCCGGTGCCCCATATGGTCCCTTGTGACTGCCAGGAGCAATTTCTGAGCATGGAGCCAGGAGTAACCCCTGAGCACTGCCAGGTGTGACCCAAAAACCAAAAAAAAAAAGAAAGAAATAAAAGAAATATAAATGACAGATTATATTAATACCCAGAAACAATAGAGATGAGGGCTGAAAGGACCAGTTCAAGATATGATGCTTACCACAAAGAGTAATAAGTGCAGTTAGAGAAATAACTACACAAACATCTACCTTGACAATGATACAGAGAAAAATAAAATGCCTGTCTCAAAGGCAGGCAGTGGATGGGGAAGGAGGGAAATGGGGGACATTGGTGGCAAGAAAGTTGAACTGGTGAAGGAAGGTGTGAATTTTATGGCTGAAACTCAATTATACACATGTTTATAACCATGTTGCTTAAATAAATAAATAATTTGAAAATAAATAAATAAAAGATAAGGTATCTTTACATTCAGCATATAGACAGCAAATATGATGCTCCACTAAATTATGTTATTCAATTTCTCTCTTTGAATACCCAATTATATGCGACTGACTAATTTAGAAGGAAACCCTTCATATCATTAATAAACACTACCACAAATTTGTATTTGAGCAGGAGTATTTTATTACTCAATAATTAGACATGAAAAGATTGTTGCATGAAATTATATAAATAATTCTTTAGGTTTAGCACAAATAGGGCAATTAGTAAGGTAAATAGAAGGTACATAAGGTAATTTTTTAAAAAAATTACTTTATGAGTCATTACTTTTTACTGGGTTTGGAGAGCAAGTCACATTAATTCATTTCTTTAACTGTTCAGCTATTCATAAGCTAAGTCTATTTTTATCCCAAAACTTTGTGCCATTTAAGTGTCAGAGATCTAACTTTGTATTATAATTTTGAAAAAATTTCAAATGGTTTCAAATGTTTATTTTAATATGGACCTATAATGATAAGATCTATAACTTATTCACTAGAGCTTTAACAAATTCATAAATTCATTAAGCAATAAATAATTGAGCACTTTACTAGACTGCTATTCTATAAAGCAAATTAGATCCCAACCTCAAAAAATTTGTTTTCTAACAGGTGAAACAATCAAGTAAATTGATTAGTATAGTGCAATGTGGTGAAAGTTTATGATAAATGTGATCTATTTGGTGGGGGTGAAAATAAATGCTAATAACATAATAATAAATAAAAATTCAAATCTAGAGTCAGAGAGATACTAGAGCTAGTAGAAAGCTCTTGCCTTGCATGGAGCTAACTCAGGTGCCAGCCAAATCCCTGACACCCTAATATAGTCCCCTGAGCCCTACCAGGAGTAAGCCGAGAATACTGCATGGTACGGTCAAGAAACAAAATATCAAATCTACTGAGAGATAAAGCAATCTATTATTATTTAATGATGTGTTTTTTGTTTTGGGAACCACAACCAGTGGTGCTCAGAGCTTACTCCTACCTCTGATCTTAGTGCACACTCCTGGCAGACTTGGGGACCATATGGAATGCCAGGAATCTAACCCAGGACAGATGGGTTCAGGACAAGCGCCTTACTCTGTTCTATCCCTCTGCACCCTGATGGTATTCTTTTAATATCACTATTAAAATCTTGCAGTGAAACTATCTCAGTAGGCTGTTGCAGATACAGTATCAGAAAATTAAATACTAGAAACCCTAAAGTGTCAGATATTAATAATTTTATGAAGAAAAAATGAGATAAGTATTTCTTTTATGCTTTACGAAAAAACATGCCAAGGAGAAATTTATTGTAGAGATAGTGTTGCATGACGGACACAAGTCCGTCTGGGACATCACGTGTATCTGCAAATATTGCCCAGTAGGGCTAGAGTGATAGCACAGCGGGTAGTTCATTTGCCTTGAAAGCTACTGACGCAGGTTCAAATCCCAACATCCCATATGGTCCCCTGAGCCTACCAGGAGTAATTTCTGAGTGTAGATTCAGGAGTCACCCCTGAGAGTCACCAGGTGTGGTCCAAAACCAAACCAAAACAAGAAAGATTGAAAACTCTTTAAGAGATCCTGAGCACCTCTGAGGTAGGCCTAGTGATCCTTATCACTATAAGGCCATTAGAATTGAACTGTCTGAACTGTTTAGCTGTTTAGGTGAGTCGTTGATAAGGATCCATTAATCACTACTTGGAAACATGGCGCCCCTGGGGAGGAGGGTGAGAGTAGAAATTTGAATACAAAAACCATGTTAATATCATAGCAGATGGACATTGAGATGATGCTTCTACAAAAAGCTGTTGTCAGCAAACCACTCAAGAATTGGGGATCTATAATAGATTTTCCTTCACAGTCTTTGTAAGGAAACAAACCTGTTAATACCTTGTAAATGCAATCTATCACTATCCAAACTGTGGCATCCAGAGCCAATGAAGCATTAAGTTTCTACTTAATTCTATGGTATTTTGCAATAGCTTTAGCAAAATAATACAAGAGCAGGAACTGTTAAACTCCCCAGAGAGAAAGGGCGTAATCTTGTGAGATTACCAAAGACATGTACACATGGAGTATCCATGAAAAGATGAAGTGCTGAGCAAATCGTTGCAAACAGATGTTCTAAAAGTAGAGCTTAATTTCTTTTGGTGTAGCATGAAGGTAGGTGTTAAACAGATTTGGCTCCTGTCATAAAAGGGCTTACTCCTGGTTCTTTGCTCAGGAATCACTCCTGACAGTGTTTAGTAGTATCAGGGATAAACTGGGGTTAGCTATATGCAAACACCTTTTCTCCTGCATTATCTTTCCAGACCTTATCTCAAATTCTTTAAATCTGTAATTTAAACATTGTAAAGTCTCTTATCATGTAAGTTAATGTCATAATTTCTAAATATTATGATGTAATAATAATAATAATAATAATGCCTCTTGAGGCTTTTTGAGGCCTTTATTATATCTTCTTGCAAGAGTGGGAAAATATATATCTGAGAGCTTAAAGTTAGAGAAAATATTTTATAATCTGGATAAACATCTTCATTTTATCATATAATGAGTTCTATGAACAATTCAGTTCTCTTGCTGATCAACTTACAGCTCTTGTGACAGTCCTATAAATGTTGAATAGAGCTAGATGATATCTAAGTCTCCTTACATTTTCCAAATATTTGAATTACGTGTTTAAAAATATATACTCATGTTTAATGGTTGATTGTAAGATCAGGTTTCTCCAATGAATATTTGTTTTCCTTTCTGTCTTGTTGAATAACTGACTTTGAATATTTTGCTTTGATATTGGAGCTTATGTATCTTAAATGTATAAAATTGCCTAATTTAGCTCATATGCCTGTAGATGTCAAGGCATTGATATGAAATAAATGTTTTATTTATATCACTTTAAATCTGAAGGTTGTTAGACTATAAAACTCTCTTTGAATATTACTACCTATGTTTTACAATGTGCCATTCTCATTCGGGTTACTGAAACTCTTCTTACACTATAGCAAAATTTTGCATTCTCCAATAAAACTGAAATTCATCTTGAGGTAATAAATATAGATTTCCATCTACCTATGTAGTAAATAACATGTAAATGCACCCAACAAAGGATAAGTAAGACATTGTCTTAACTATATTGTTGATAATAGGGACATTTTGAAGAAGAAAAATGTAGATATCTTTTGACTAAGTACTATAGTATTTTTCTTAGCAACAATCAATCTTTAAAAAGCTTCTATGATATTTTTAAAGTAAATCTTTTATTGATCATACATACTTTCCTCTATTCTTATTAAATAAATTAGAAGTTAATTCTGTATAAAAGAGAGTCTGATTCAAATATGTACTTATGTATGATAATTCTAGGGAAATTCACAATAGGGTTAAGAATGGCCATAGAAAGAAGGGAGCATATTTAAAATGCATTAAAAAGAAAACAAGAAGTGCCACACAAACTCAAATACTTTAGAGTCAACTTAAAGAGGTGAAGGATCTATACAAAGAAAACTACAAAACACTGCTTCAAGAAATAAAAGAGGACACAATGAAATAGAAATACGTACCCTGCTCATGGATTGGGAGGATTAACATAACTAAAATGGCAATACTCCCCAAAGCATTGTATAGATTTAATGTAATTCCTCTAAGGATATCCATGTCATTTTTCAAAGAAGTAGATCAAACACTACTGAAATTCATTTGGAATAATAAACACCCATGAGCAAGGCTTAGGAAAATGGAATATGGGAAGCATCATTTCCCCTAACTTAAATTGTATTACAAAGCCATAATCATTAAAACAACAATATATTAGAATAAAGACAGACCCTCTGATCAATGCAATAAACTTGAGTATTCAGAGAATGTTCCCCAGACATACGATCAATTAAATTTGATGAAAGTGTAATAAAAGCAAAATTAGCAAAGAAAGCCCTTTCAAAAACACATCACAAAGAAAAAGAACAGTCAGTGCTCACAGTAAGTAGATAGAAAGAAACTCACATTCACTGCTGTGGAAATGCCATCTATCCAGCCTTTATGGAAAACCATATGGATATTCTTCAAAAAACGGGAAATTGAGCTCCCATATGATCCAGCTATATTATATCTAGGGATATACCCTATGAACACAAAAACACAATACAAAAATGCCTTCTGCACACTTATGTTCATTTCAGTGCTATTTAATAACCAGAATCTGGAAACAACCCAGATACCCAATAAAAGATGAGTAGCTAAAGAAACTGTGGTATATATATATATATATATATATATATATATATATATATATATATATATATACATATATATATATATACAATGGAATATTATACAGCCTTTAGGAGAAATGAAATCATGAAATTTTCCTAAACATGAATGCACATGGAAACTATTATGCTGAGTGAAATAACTTAGAGGAAATAATTTAGAGGAATAGAGATAGACACAGAATTTTCTCACTCATCAATGGATTTTAAGAAAAATAAAAGATATTACAGTAGTGTAATAATACTCAGAGACAATAGAACTGAGTGCTGGAAGGACCAGCTCATGTTATGAAGCTTACCGCAAAGAGAGAAATGACTACACTAACAACTATCATTATAATGTTAATGAGTGAGAGAAGTAGAATACTGTTTTCAAATACAGGCAGGAAATCTGGAAGGAGGGAGATGAGGGCATTGTGAAGGGAATGTTTCACTGGTGAAGGAGGGTTTTCTTTTTATGACTGAAACCCAACTACAAACATGTTTATAATCATGTGCTGATATAAAGATATTATTTAAAAAATTAAAAGGTTAAATATTAAAACAAGAAGATTTTACTGATATTTTTGAAAGAAAGGAAATAAATTCCCTCTTTTTTAAATGTAAATTCTATTAATAAAATATTCAAATATTGTGTTTTCAACTATTATGATTTACTATAAGTTATCTATAAGTTACTATAAATTTTTTATCTATGTATCCATCAACACCTATCTATGTCTAAAAACTAAACAACCCAAACTTTTCAAGAACAGTTGGTCATTTGGAAGAAGTTGTAGATGCCTAATCCTTAGTGTGGGGAATGGACAACAGTGAAGGGAATAGAAGGATCTTAATCACTCCAACTTCCCTCTCCATACCTGAACTATAGCTGCTCATGTAGCTATTTATATGTGGCAATTGCTGACCTGTAATAGGTTATTAGGTATTTTAGTCTTTCCACTAAAGTTTAATTCCAAAAATATATTCAATTAACTTTTTCTGTTGATATACCTAGTTCATCTATATTTTTAACAGTTCCTTCATTGATTTCTTCTGCTGTAATAATTCACCTTACTTCTCTAACACTGTATTAAAAAATGTCACTATGTTAAGGTCTTCCTATATTTTTGCTGCTCTTTTCTTTAAAAATATCGCCTTTTTATTGTTTGTTTAAACCCATATATATTTAGTAAAATGAAACATTTCATTTTCAAAGCCCTTCATAATTTCACATTCTGGAGGTGAGATTTTAGTTAAGCACCTTTTATCTTCATCTCCCTCATCCTAATAGTCTGTAAGAAGTTAATCAAAACTTGCCTGATGGCCTTATTTATAGTTACATTTCTTCTCACACATGATGGCCAAAGGAGTTTAATTTGAATGTGCATCAATAATGTAATACATAAGAATCTCCTTCTTCATAGTTTCTTGTTATGAGGTTACACTTTTTGTACCAAGGATAGTTTGAGGGAAAGAAAATGACAATTCAAATTATTGCTATTTTTTCCATTTATACAATTTTTTTTTCTGATTGACTATGTAATTGTGTGATTTGTCACTGTCTTTATCATTATCATTTTATTGTTTTAATTAACCTTTGTTGTTGAATCTGTATTTTAGGGGACTCAGTCCTGAAAACTTCATTCACCAGGATACCTTGCTCTGGCTTTGTTTCAAGTTTGGCCATACAAGGTACTAGACTGGACATGACAAGAAGAGAAGTAGCTTCCTGACTTCCATCCTCATTCCCTCTTGAGTTTTGTTTGTGTCTCTGACAGAGACGATGTCTCATAAGCTACTTTATTTTTCACAGTTTCCTGTAGGATAAACTCTTGCTTTAAATTCCCACTGCAGTAACTACAGTTACTTACTTAAGTTAACTACTTACACAGTAGTTAAATTACTTACACAGTCTGAGATTTGCTCATATTTTATTACCCTATCTTTTTTTTGTTATAGGTTTCTGTTCTTGTTGTTGTTGTTGTTGTTGTTGTTGTTGTAAATCTCTGGGTTTTCTCAGCTGCCTTTCTGGCTTTAAAGGTTTTTCCAGTACCTCTATCTCAATTTCCACTTAAAAGATCGCATCTATTGACTTGCCTTACATGGACTCTGTTTTCCTGGTTTAATTCTTATTGAAACAATATCAATCTTTTCTTTCTCAAGAAAAGTTGCAATCTATATATCTGCAGTATCTGTGAGAAATATATAATGGTTTTTAAGGAGAAAAAGTTTTTTTTTTTTTGTTTTTTGTTTGTTTGGCTGGTTGGTTGGTTTTGGGGCCACACCCAGTGATACTCAGGGGTTTCTTTTGGCTATGCGCTCAGAAATTGCTCCTGGCTTGGAGGACGATATGGGACGCCCGGGGGATTGAACCGTGGTCCGTCCTAGGACAGCCGCGTGCAAAGTTCCTATCACTATGCCACCACTCCAGCCCCAAGGAGAAAAGGTGTTTTGTTTTTTGTTCTGGGGTGGGGGGATCACATCCAGCGGTGCTCAGGGTTATTTCTGTCTCTGCATTCAGAAATTGCTCCTGGCAGGCACGGGGGACCATATATGATGCCGGGATTCGAACCACCTCCTTCAGCATGCAAAACAAATGCCCTACCACTCTACCACTGTGCTTTCTCTCTGGCCCCGAGATAAAATGCTAAAGAGAAAAACCTAAGATTTGAAATAAATGAAGAACTGGAGAGATAGTACAATACGGGTAGGGTGCTTGCCTTGCATATGGTCCACTTAGGTTCTGTCCCCCAACACCCTAGCACTGCCAAAAGTAATTGCTGAATGTGGAACAAAGAGTAAGTCCTGAGGGTTGCTGGCTGTGATCGAAAAGGTGTATAGATTTAAAATATAAATATATAGATATATATTTGATGACAGATGAAAGTGAAAGCTTTCACATATTTAATGACTTTAAAGTTAATTAGAATGTGTCAACCAAAAAAAAAAAAAAAGCCCCACAGGGGCCCGGGAGATAGCATGGAGGTAAGGCGTTTGCCTTTTATGCAAAAGGTCATCGGTTCAAATCCCGGTGCCCCATGTGGTCCCCCGTGCCTGCCAAGAGCAATTTCTGAGCATGGAGCCAGGAGTGACCCCTGAGCACTGCCGGGTGTGACCCAAAAACCAAAAAAAAAAAAAAAAAAAAAAAGAATGTGTCTGATATGTTCTACAATTTTTATATATATTTTGGCCCTGCCATTAAGGCTCTCCCAACTTGGAATTTTTACATGTTAAAATTTTTTAACAATCTTAACTATTTCAACATGTTTCTGCATTTGTACAATGAGCCAATGTTTAGCATGACCAATTTGACACAAAAAGTGAAGCATCCCCCCAGTACAGCATCCATTGTGACTGTTATTTCTTAAATTCGAAGAGCTACAGACAGTAAATCTCAGTTTATGCTGTAATCCGTTCCCAGGAGAGATTCTCTAACGGAGGTAGGGAGGACGAGTTCTCTTTCCTCCAACTTGGAGAACGCGTCTACCACCCAGTAACCAGTGGTTCTGAGGTGAATCGGCGAGTGAACAGCTCACGGAGAGTCAGACTTGTGGAAATATCAGCTTTATTCGGTGGAAATAACTGAGGTCCAATGACCC
>PVKC010000125.1:0-31357 GCA_004027635.1 Crocidura indochinensis | reverse complement strand
TTACTCAAAGAAAAAAAGAAGTCTGGATTTCTTTGGACTAAAAGGGAGCGAGTGAACAAAATAGCAAAAAATGCTTAGAGGATTGAGTCCAGAGATAGGGCCCGAACAAGATAGGATGAAAAGACACACACTCTTCTTAGTATTCCCTCCTTGGCTGGGTTTGGAAACTCGATATTTTCTTAGTCACAGCTCTTTGAATGTGGGCTTTCAGCACTTGGCAGCACTCCAGGTTAGCACTTCATTTCACACAACAGCTCTAATTTTCAAATATTGACTTGCGAACTTAGCCTCCCTGGTGCCAGCTCAATTCCTAAACATTATTGCATTTAAAGCTCTGATTATTATGATGTACTATAGCAGATTCCAGTTATTGGGCTAAATTCATCTTTATGGAAATTCTTGGTCATTGGCTAAAGGTACAATATCTTTATCCTTACATAAAGGATGCTAAATCCATTTTATAAAAATGTTGGAACCCCCCAAACAGTGCTCAAGGAGCCTGGGGGCTACTCCTGGCAATATTCAGCCAACAACACCAGATGGACTAATACTAGGGTATAGCAACACATTATTGCTCAACCCTTGTAATGTTGAGGGGCATAAGGACCACATCCTTTGGAACTCAGGGGCTAACAAGTACTAGGGATGGAACTTGCAACACATGTGCCCTTGACTATTGATCTGTCACTCTAACACCCCTAAATCCATTAAAAGTGCCTTATGTAAAATTTTATTTTTAAACTATACAAATATGAATCAAGGATGATGAATGATATATAACTTGGCACACTGTAAATAAAATTATATGCTGCCCACTTTGTATATACTAAATATTCAGCTTTTAGTATTGTAGAGACAGAGTCATTTTCCCTGGCCTAACATCAGAAAGCATACTCTGCATTTGATCAGAGCTCTTGGAAGAAACATACATGGCAAAAGTAAAATAAAATTAATATTTATGAGTTGGTAATTGTTTTTCATAAGAAGGAATATTATATTATTATATTCCTTACATGTGAAAAATATCAGATAATTACCAGGGAGAAAGGCACATTTAATAAAATGCTCAAAGCAAATGATAAAAAAAGGTATAAGACTTTATAACCCAAAATTTGAGAATCAAAGAATTTTATTGAGAAATTGATTGTGAAAACTGAAATTCAACGAAATAACCATGGTTTCTTTTTTCATTTTAGATTAGTAGCCTTGAGAATACATTATTGAGATAAAACAGATTGATTATACAGTGACCATTAAGAAAAAAAACATGCATTTGGTATCAAATAATAAAGTTGGACAAAGTGAAAAGGATTGAACAGGACATTAAAAGCGGCTGGAACTTTATACACTAAGTTTTATGATGGGGTATAGTTCCAGAAATTTCAATAGATCTCTGATTGCTGCAGGCAACATTTCAAGGTGAAGGACAGCAATGGTTAAGGCAGGTGTGAAAGGCTGGTATGGGAGCCAAGAATCCAATAATATGTTCAGAAGTTTGGCCTTCATCACAGACAGACGCTTACCAACTGCAGTAAATGAGTCCTTATAGAACAATTCCATTTGAGTTGAGACAAGGGAATTCCATTGCACAGAGGGCAAAAGAAAGCTAAGTTAATCCAGTATATATGGCTCCACTGGTGGTAGCTGTCTAAAATCTTATCAACAACGAAGCAATTTGCTGTTTGATATATATACACCTTTCATTTATCACAGGCATTCTCTTCCTTTATTTTTGTTTAGCCAGCATACAACTGAATCCCTCTTCCCTCTAATTATTCATTCATTTTTATTGTCTTCGTCTGAACTCTCCAAGTTGTCAACATATTTCCCTTTACTTAATGTCTCCAAACTGGCGTAAAATAATAAAAAAGAAATATCTGATAACTTTTCATGTTAATACTATTACTATACTACATGCCCCAAGCTTCATTAGATTTAACTCTGCACATGACCTTCAGGAACTTCAGTTTCTACTCTCAAAGAATTTCCATTCCAATAGATCAAGTACAAAAAAGTGTAGGCTAACTTCATTCACATTCCCATGTATTCTCTACGTCATATTGAAGTGATTTTACAATTTGGAAATATTAACTTGTCTTTGAAATTTTGTATTAGGAGGAGCAAAGTAAAGGAGAAACAGCAGATTAGCTATGGCATCAAAAGCTTCTTACAATGAAACTGGTACATAAAGATTTAACAGTGATGTCCAGTGTTGTTGCTATCGGCAGTGAATTTAATGATCTTATTTAGCAAGTATGATGACACTGTCCCAATGAATATTTTAAGTCTAATACTTACTATGAGGAAAGTGTTCTCTCCAAGGGGCCTTCACATTTATCTATAGTCCTTCATGTACCAATATCACAGCTCCTGTGCATTGAATAGACTTCAGTCTCAATATTCTTAGGTTGCAGAAAGTTTTGAACTCTTTTTAGTGGTAACTAAAAGAAGCTTGTCATAGAAATCAGTGACCAAAGATCATTTTCAAAGTATAGACTTTGAGCAAGTGCTTGAGAAAAAGAGCATTCAGAATTGTCTAGCCAGAAGCAAGAACTAGACCTCACAGTATATCAAAGCAGCCCTCAGGAAATACAGGCCATTCTGAATCTGAATTCTTCTCCATGATTTACTATATCCTCATTAGTAAAACAAATCCTCATTAGTAAAACTGTTCTTGACACTATTCACCATCTTTTCTAGGACATTAACTGGGTCTTGAGAGCTAGCTTTTTCAACCTCATTATAATTAAACTTTTGGCATGGATTTCCTTATGGACTTCCTTATGGCCATACTTCTTTTTGGACTCTGTTTTGTATGCACCGGAGTGGTAACAAAATTCTTTTTACCTACTAGTGCCAGTCTCACCATCCTTACAAACTTGACTTAATTACTTAAGTTCTGAGGCTCAACTTTCTCATTTGTGAGATGAGAGAGAGAATAGATCTTATTTTATAGGTGCTATATAAAAATCAATAAACAAGGTAGTTGTCATGCATGTTATAAGCTCAGGATATATCTTGATTTTTCCATGTACTGTGTGCTGTATAATAAATAAGAAGGGGATTAGTGCTTCTCAATATTTTTCCAAGTTAATATCTTCAGTCACTATCTCTCATTTACTTATTAATGTTGAAATCTGAATGTTATGAAATTTTGGTTTTTTTTCTACTCAATAGTTCTGATTTAAGAGAAGAAAAATTAAGAAGGATGATCCAGATAAAACGAACTACTGTTATAATGTGACTTGTTCCATTTATGTGCAATATTTTACTTAAAATGTAATGAAAAAATAGAATTCTACTTGAGAAAGAAGAGGAATAGCTGTTCTAAGAGTATCCACACTGGAGCCAAAATCCAAGAGAACAAGGAAAAGTCAGTAGAGGATTTTGAATATTCTTTGAATACCTTTCAGATGATAATGTGTATCAAAGCAAATTCAAGAAAACAACCTTATGATACTATATATTCTTTTTTTAAATAAATTTTTATTGTGACCAAAATGCATTACAAATTTTTCACAGAATTATTTATGGTACATAGATACTATTTATTCTAAAATCTTTAGTTGAACAAATTACTAGGTCATTTCATTAAAATTTTTCTCAGAATAAATAATGTCAGTTAAAGAGTTCTCTCATGCAGCTTTTGTACTTTGAATTTTTTCTACCATTAGATTTTATTTTTTTCTTTCTCTTTTACCATTTCCCTTTCCACATGCAAACACGTGAAATGCCAAAAGTAGCCAGTAATGTTTTCTAAAATTGTTCAGCATGCAAAAAGAAAATTAGAGTAAATAATTTGATGGAATGTATTGACTTGAAAATTCATTCAGAACAGTACAGAAATGAATGATGACAGTGGTTTGGAATGTGATTGGAGCTCTAGTCAGAAAATAAAAGGACTAAAGGAAACTATATGATCACGATAAATAGTTTATTCACGTAGAAGGAGTGAAGGAGTCATTCAGGGACATGCTGAAAGACCAGAATCAAGTCACATGTTAGAGTCTTAACTAGAGACATTAGAAGTATCATAATCAGAGCATCAATTAAATTGTGGGAGGTCTTAATTGGACAGATAAAATGAACACAAGATAAGATAAAGCAATGAGGAAAAGAACTTGTGGAAAATAGCAATATCAAGAAATAAAAAATGTCAAAAGGGGAAAATGAAGTCTAATATATTTGGAAGCCAGTTCATTTTAAAACCCCTATATTTAATTCTAGTCCATTAATAATGCAGCACATCTGGGAAGAAGCATTTGGAAGAGAACAGTACTTAAAGAGATTTAAATATGATCGTGATTAAACCCAAAAAGTTGGTATGATTTTGTGATGAGAATCTGGAAATATTGCCAATGTGATCTGAGCTGCAGATTCATCCATCCATTGTTATACAATTAAGATATGAACAATTTTTAGAACCCTTCCAGTGTATCAATTATTTTATGGAGAATTTATTTAAAAATTGGGCTGAGCAGGATTTCAGCAATAGTACAATGGGTAGTTGTATTTGCTTTGCATGAAGCCAACCTGGATTTGATCACTGGCACCCCATATGGTCTCCAAGCATCTCCAGAAGTGATCTCTGAGCACAGAATCAGAAATAAACCCTGAGCACTGCTAGGCATCCCCCCAAAAGAAACTGAAAAACATACAAATGAATAATAATAACATCCAAGCAAACTACATGATGGTACACTGAAGAACTGGCAAAATAGATGTAATGAAAGGTGAAGTTAAAGTGTTAATTCAGTTCAAGATATTGAAGTAGACACTGAAGTTATGAAGAACATTTATTCATATCAAGATAAAATTGACAAATTAACAGTAAGATAAATAACAAATAAGATTATAATTTAAGAAGTAAATAGGTATTTCAAATCAAACGTGTGTTTATGTACTTAGGATGCACTTAATGTTCTTCAGAGATTTTAGGAAAATATTACAGAAAGACACAGAAGAATTTGAACAAGAGCTGATGATAGCATTTGAAAAGGTGAAGAGGGCTGTAGACAGATTAAGGGAGTTGAGTGAGTGCAAGAGAGGGAAAAAATCATAGGAGGGAAAGGAGTAGAGGGCAGATAAGGGATGAAAACAGGATGACAATGGGCAGTTGCTATCCCTTAGGAAAAAAAAGAAAAGTTATTTTTCTTGAAGAATATAGCAATAATGCTCTAAACGTATAACTATTTCCATAGACAAATGATAATTTCAACTTGAAGATAAATGTGCTGCATGACCAATTAAATAAAATCAGTGTCCCTAAAGGTATAAATAAGTTTATAATTTTTTTTTGGTTTTGGGTCACACCCGGCAGCTCTCAGGGGTTACTCCTGGCTCTATGCTCAGAAATTTCTCCTGGCAGGTTTGGGGAACCAATGGGATGCTGAAATTCGAACCAATGACCTTCTGCATGAAAGGCAAATGCTTTACCTCCATGCTATCTCTCCAGCCCCTAAGCTTATAATTTTTGAATTTTAAATAATATAAGTCAGATGACTGCAGCTATTCAAACATTTTAACATATATGTATACTAGACAACAATAGAAAAAGAAACAGTTTGGAAGTAAGAAATGGTGAGACCTTATCTATAATTTTCTTTCTACCTTTGACCCTGGGGAAGCTTATTAGACTTGCTGAGCTTCTCTTTTGTTTCTCTAAAAATAGAGAAAGTAATTTCTATTTTAAGATAATGTCCTAGCTAAGAGAAATGTTTGTCATTTTGTTACAGTGCAGTTTAGAGGTATTCAATCAACATTTGCTATATATTATTTCCTAGTAAAATCATATTAAGTTTTTACTCACAGTGAAAAGTTAAGGATACTAGTTATATATTTTATTAAAGCAGGAACTTTCATATAATTTTATTTACTCCCTTGAGTTTAGTAGTTTATAACAATGTGGAGAGCTGCGATTGGACTCTTATATACTATGTCAATGTTAACCTAAAGAAATTCATAAGCTTTTTTTGCCTCAATTACTCTCATCTATAAAATGATAAAGATAACACTATTATCTCCCTCATAGATTTGTTTTGAGGACTATAGTTAACAAGTAAAGAAATTAATATAGTTCTCAACATAAGAGGTCAGAAATGTATGTTAATATTCATTATTATCACAATTTGATTTTTAAAAAGTGCTATTTAAGAAAAAATCACAAAAGTAGGCATAAATTCATAGCAGTTAAAATGTGTTTGGTAAAATTGTTAATTTGCTTTTTATCTAAATCTAAATGTAGCATCTGAAATAATTTGTATTCATAGTTAACAAATACAAACTAAAAAATATTTAAATTAAAATTACAGATAATAACACAAATGTTGGTATAAGGGAGAATGTAGAACCCTCAAGTTTTGAATGAAAATTGGTGAAAATCTTTTGAAAACATAATTTCTTAAAGTTTTAATCTACCAGACACCATAAAATCCAGCAGTTCTATTCATGCTAATCTACTCAAGAAAAGTTAAAATATATGTCCATAAAATATTTGGCACATTATTATTAGTCTGAAAGGAAAGCCAGTGTCAGCTGATCAAAAAAAAAAGTCAAAATTGCTTTATTCACACAATAACTACTGTTCTGCATAAAAAATGTTATTGCATGCTACAACATTGTTTATCTGCAAAAAACAAGTATTAATTTTTTTTTTTTTTGGTTTTTGGGTCACACCCGGCAGTGCTCAGGGGTTACTCCTGGCTCAATGCTCAGAAATTGCTCCTGGCAGGCACGGGGGACCATATGGGGCACCGGGATTCGAACCGATGACCTTTTTTTTTAAAACCAAGTATTAATAATAATAAGAAAAAGGATCTGAACATAAAAAGATACTGTATGATTTCACTTAGAACTAAGTTCAGAACAAGCAAATCTGTAAGCAGGAAATCAGGAGCTATATATGAATGGGCAAAGGGAAACGGGAGGAGTTGAGAGTAACTGCTAATGGGCAGCAATGGATATGTTTTAAAATTAAATCGTGTGTGGGGGACACAGAGGGTGGGGCATTTGACTTGCATACAGCCAACCTAAATTCCATCCCCAGCATCCTATATGGTCCCCCCTAGTCTGCCCCCAAATGATTTCTGAGTGCAGAGCTAGGAGTAACTCCCTGAGAGCTGTCAGGTATGACCCCCAAAACAAAACAAAACAAAGACAGAAAAAAGTACTGGTATTGATTGCACATGTAATATGAAATAAATGTATTAGAAAGCTATGTAAGTTTCTTCAATTGTTAAAGCTAGAGTTTCCATATGAATTAGCAATTTCACTCCTTGATATCTAAGTGAAAGTATATAAACACACAAATATTGGTCCATTAATGTTTTTCTCAGGATTATTTATAATAGCAAAAATGTGGTGACAATCCAAGTCTGCATCAAGTGGTATTGAACAAATAGGAACATACTAAAATAGGAACATACTAGAACCCACTAAATTTTGCAATTAAAACCGGTGGATTTTTAGAGCACTCCAAACATGCAGCAAGAACATTTTTTCGGAGCAAACTGAGGCATGACTGCCCAGGTTTAAGTCATTCATGTGCAATGTTTCTCTGATAACTCCTAGGCACTGGTGTCTTGGAGGTAGCATTGGGGCAGCATCTTTATGTATCAGTAAGAATAAAAGAAGTACTAAAGTTGGGATATTATTTAACAGATGGAGTAATTTTTGTTGGACAATAAATATTGCTACAAATCAGAAACACGGAAGCAAAAAGGAGCTGTTTAAGTCTATAATTAAAATTGACTTTAATGCAGTGTTTAAGAATGTAGATTTCATTTTATGCGCAATGGTAAATCTTGTAAGGCATGTAAATGAGGAGAAATGATTGAAAATGTTTACAATAGTTAGGAATTACTCAAATGTTACAGCTACTAACCTCTTCAAATAAACTCACATCCTACAGTGATTGTAGCAGTACATATGTAGTCTTGGCATATGTGAGACTCTGGGTTAGATACTAACATCATATGCCCCTCTTCCCTCACCTCCTGACAGTTCAGAGACACACACACACACACACACCCACTACAAGGCAGCAGTGCCTGGTAGGATCCCTCACCTCCTCAACAAATAAAAGCTCTTATGCTACCTTGAGATACTGCTTTATTTTTGTCCTGGAATAGCAATAACTTTAATTTTTTTCAGTATGAATTATTTGTCAGGATCTTCACCAGCCATTTCAGACCGAGTCCCACCAATACCACTGTACTATATATGTCCTTAGCCCACTTTTGCGAAAGAGCTGGAAAATAGAGATTGGTCTTGGTGACAGAACTAGATAGTAACTAAGTTATCATTTCTCTAGCTGATCTGATATCAAAACTTCTAAGTTTTTCATAGATTCAAGATACCTTAGAATGGAATTTTATTATTTCTCTGTCTCCTATCCTCTCCTTTGTCATTTGCCTAACTAGATTACCAGACCACAGCTTGCAATCCCTGTCCTTAAATTGTGTTAGAAGTTGCTCCAAAGTCTCCTTAGATTATATTGTCTCCAAAAGGAGACAGGTTGTACAGACAAGAGGTGGGGAATTGGACGGTAGAGAAGCAAGGAACATGAGACACCACTGGTGGAGAATTGACACCAGTGATGATGATGGAATTGGTTCTAGAACTTTATATGTCTAAAACTCTACTATCAATAGCTTTGTAAATCACAGTTCTTTTAATAATTAAAAATCTAAAAGATTGTTCGGTGTCTGATTATTGCACTGTATTATTATTGTATTTTATTTTTAATATATTTTTATTTTACAGTATAATAATTGTATTTTATTTCCATCTTTGTCCTCCAGAAAAATAAGAGGTAAAGACTAACTTCTTTGCCTTTGTAATTTAGCACTTACCACTATGTAATATAGCTGTTCAGCATATATTATTTAATTAGTTGCTAAATCAATGATAAAATTAATAAAATTAATCATTAATAATGTATTATGGCAGAACATAAGTATAACCATAAAAATATGTCACCAAATTATGTAAGCATTTACTATACCCAAATCTTTAGCCAATTGCCAGATGCAAGGATAACTATGCCTAATCATTTTTCTGGAATTACAAGACAGTCTTCAAAAATAGGCATACATTTGATCAAGATAGTTTATTATTTTAAGTTATTTTTATAATATCAATGGCAGTCGGAAACTTGCTGTAGCATAGTGAACAAGGCATGACATGTATAAGATGCCTTACTATTGTATGCTTAATTTTGATATATTCTTTTACTATTCCTTGTTTAATTTAAACATTTAATTTGAACCTTTTTTAAAAGTTTCCATATAGTCAAAGTTCTTACAAAGTAACAAAGATGAAATACTTCCTGACATTTCCAATATGTGTTAGAATGATCCCAGCAACATCCTCGCTAAAACTTAAGCTGTTTGAATAAAATAAACATTTTCTTATTTGCATAAAGATATGAAGTAACATCCAAATAACTGGAGACAGAAAAGCTATAATATTCAAGTATAATCATTCATTTCTTTCATGTCATTCTGATTTTCTTCCCTTGAAATAAATGTGGTCTGACATATTGATTCTCCATTCTTTGCCATGGGTAGGAGAGCAACTTCTATATTGATTTAATGGTCTGGTTTAGGGGGCGTTTGTTTATATAGATGTCATGTGAGGCTTAGAAACATAGTGGTTCAAATAATTCAACTCCACTAAGCTGAGCACCACTGGACTATGCCAACTGCACTTTCAATGGGAATAAACATGTCACTCGGGGTTTGCTCTACAAGCTTTCACCCTCCAGATTTTTCTCTTTGAGGCCATACAATATTGAAGCCTATCGTCAGATGCTCCTGAGATGCCTACCTCTACAATGGCTGTTGGAACCTCTAATTAACTTTATTTAATTATACAGTTTATACAACATAAAGTTCATGTGTTTACAACTTAATGATTTTTAGAAAGTTAACTCAGTTGTGTAGGCACCACCATAATTTGTCATTTGTACACTGTATCATCCTAATAAGATTCCTTGTGCCATTTATGATTCATTTCCTTTCCCACACTCAGCCCCCAGTTACCACCAATTTCCTTTATGTTTTCATAAATGAACCTTTTTGTGCATTTCATTAAAATGAAATGATATGTGTTGTTTTGTGTCTGCTTTCTATCAATTAAGTCTTGAGGCTCATCCATATTATAGTTCTTATCAAAAATTCACCCCATTTTATTGATTATATTGATTATATGGATTGCTCTATATTGTTTTGTGAATATTTGGGGTATCTATACTTTTGGCAACTTTGAATAATGCTGTCCTAAATATTTGTGTACAGGCTCTATGGTGATGTATGTTTTTTTTTACTTCTCTTGGTTGTATAGCTAGAAATGGAATTACTGACTTCATATAGTAACATTCAACTTAATATTTTGAGGTTTATCTATTTTAAAAGTGGTTGCATTATTTTATATCCTATTAATAATTTAAGAGCATCTCTACTCTTTCAGATATTTCCCAGTGTTTATCATTATCTCTCATTTTGATTAAAGTCTTTCCAGCAGATATTAAATGACTAGATATTAGAATTAGAATTTGTATTTAACAATGATGCTTTGTAACATTACATGTAGTTATCTTCTTTGGTGACATGACTATTCAAATATTTTTCTGTTTTTAAATTAATTTATTTGTCTTTTTATTGAGTTATAAAAACCTTAATTATTATTTTATATTTTTAACAAGGACCTTACCAGATGTTTGATGGCAAATAGTTTATTTCATTAAAATTACTTTTTAAATTTCCTTAGTGGAATTTTTTGTTTCAATAAGTTTATTTATTTTGTCTTATTTTTTATTGAGGCCACTGTGCATTACAAGTCCTGATAAGTTTACTTTAATGCTAATTCTTTAAATGTCATATTTAAGTTGCCTAATCCAAAATCTTGAAAAGTTTCCTTAAGTCAAGTTAGTGCTTCTATGCATGAATAAGATCCACTATAAGTTTTTATATTACATGTGCAGATATTTTTCCTTTAGAATCATGGAAATTAACAATGATACATTTATTATTTTGCATTTTGATATATAATTTTCTCCAAATGAGTATTTTCTCAGTGCCATTTATTTGTTGAAAAAAATTTTACCTATTGAATTGCTTAGCATGTTTGTTGAATGGATCTAAATATAGAATTTTATTTCTGAACTGTCAATTATATTTCATTCATTTATATGTCTATCTTTATGCCAATAATGAACTATCTTCATATTTAAATTTTAAGAATCAGGGGCTGGAGTGGTGGTGTAGTGGTAAGGCATTTACTTTGCACATGGCTGACTTAGGACAGACCACGGTTGGATCCCCTTGTATCCCATATTGTCCCCCAAGCCAGGAGCGATTTCTGAGTGCATAGCCAGGAATAACCCCTGAGTGTCACAAGGTGTGGCCCAAAAAGCAAAAAACAAACAAACAAACAAACAAAAAAACGTATACCACCATTCACCAGTGCAACCTTTCCACCACCAATGTCCTCCGTCTCCGTCCACCCCACACCTTGCCTGTCTTCAAGACAGGTATTCTATTTCTATCACTCACTACCATTGCCATAATAGTTGGTGTAGCTATTTCTCTAACTACACTCACCAATCTTTGTAGTAAGCTTCATGTCATGTGCTGGTCCTTTCAAACCTCATCTCTACTGTCTCTGGGTATTATTAGCATGTTATTTTTTATTTTTCTTAAATCCCACAGATGGATGAGACTATTCTATTCTCCTCTTACTCATTTCACTATGATAATATTTTCTATGTCACTTAATATATAGGAAAATTTCATGATTTCATTTTCCCTGACAGCTGCATAGTATTCCAGTATGTATATGTACCACAGTTTCTTTAGCCATTCATCTGTTATTGGGCATCTGGGTTGTTTCCAGATTCTGGAAATAGTGCTGCAATGAATATAGGTACGAAGAAGACATTTTTGTATTGTGTTTTTGTGTTCCTAAGGTATATATCTAGGAGTGGTATAGCTGGATCATATAGAAGCTCAATTTCTAGTTTTTATGTTTTTGTTTTTTGTTTGCTTTTGGGGGGGCACCAGGTGGTGCTCAGTGGTTACTTTGGGTATGTGCTCAGAAATTACTCCTGGCTCCGGGGATCATATGGGATGCTGGGAATTGAACCCTGTCCTGATTAGCCGTGTGCAAGGTAAATGCCCTGCTACTGTGCTGCCACTCAGGTTCCAATGTCTATTTTTTTGAGGAATCTCCACCTTGTTTTCCATAAGGCTGTCATTTCCACCTGTAGTGAATGAGAGTTCCTTCCTCCCCACATCCACTTGAGCACTGAATGTCCTGTTCTTTGTGATGTGTGCAAATATCTGTAGTGTGAGATTACCTCATTTGTTGTTTTGATTTGCATCTCCTTGATGATTAGTGATGTGGAGAAGTATTTTTTATGAGAACCTAAAAAACTTGATAAATTCTTGGACTCTTACAATCTTCCACAGTTAAACCAGGATAATCTTTTATATCTATACATACCCATCATTATTGAGAAAATGAAAATGGTTATCAAGAGTCTTCCCCAAAACAAACAAACAAAAAAAAGCCCAGGCCAGATGGATTCACTAAAGAAATCTTTCAAACCTTTTTTTTTGGGGGGATGGTGTCACACCCGGCAGTGCTTAGGGGTTACTCTGCCTCTGTACTCAGAAATCACTCCTGGCAGGCACAGGGGACCATATGGGATGCCAGGATTCAAACCACCATTGGTTCTGGGTCAGATTGCAAGACAAATGCCCTACCACTGTGCTATTTCTCTAGCCCCTCTTTCAAACCTTTTAAGAGAATCTATTACCAATCCTTTTTAGGATTTTTCCAGGAAATTGAAGAAACAAGAACATCCCCTTATAGTTTTTATGAAGCTAACATCCTCCTGATACCAAAAGCAGACAAAGAAGAAATCTACAGATCAAATGTCCCTGATGAACACAGAGAGAGGCAAAGTTCCTTAACAAAATCCTAGCAAATAGGATCCAATGCCTGATCTGGGCTACCATAAAAACATTTCTGATTAATATATTGTAAGAAGAAGCAACAAAAAGTGAGGACCATAATTATAAGATAAATTAAGCAAATAAGATTATAACACAAAATCTGTATCATTTGTATTTTCTTCATATTTGTTTGGCAATATTGGGTACCATGCAACAATAAAAGAAAAAGGAATACATTTTTAAATGTTTAATAAGGCAATACAATTAATTCTAGTTCTTAGTAGAAGCACAACTATTCTGGGTTTTTGGATGAGAGGGAGATTGCTTCTGTGAATGTTCATAAAAAGTAAATTGTGTAATGTAGTTATAACATTCTTATAAGAACATTCACATTGGCCAAAGCAAAGAAATGCAGATGTGTTTTTCTTATAATGTTCTGCTAAGTAGGCCAATTAGAATTAGTAGGCACAAATCTATGCAGAAGTCAAACAAAGATAATTTGTTCTTGATTTATTAATTCTGAATCATGTGTTTTTCTATTTAAGCCATTCTCACATAAATAATATTGTTAACCAAAATAAAATATACACATGAATATCAAAGAACTTATATTTTCTTTCCTTGGGAGATTTTGAAGTGTGATGTCACTATATTGCAAGTTAGGATAAGAAAACCATGTTTTAATAATAAACTTGAGTAGGGGTTTATATGATTTCATGAAAGGGGGGATGCCTGATAAGAAAATGTTATTGGGGCTGGAGTAATAGCACAGTGAGTGGGGATTTTGCCTTTCATGAGGCTGGGTTTGATCCCTGACATCTCATATTGTTCCTCCGAGTCTGCCAAGAGCAATTTCTGAACATAGAGCCAGGAGTAATACCTGAATGCTTCCAGTTTTGACCCCCCCCAAAACCCAAAAACAAGCAAACAAACAAACCAACAGAAAAGAAAAAGAAAATTTTTCTATTTCCAGGCAAAGATGAGATGAGTGAAAAACCTATTCCTCCAAAGAAGGGCCATATTATCCTCAAGAAATAATCTCCTAAATATTTCGGTTAATACAAGCTATAAATTATGCTTTATTCCTAATGCCAAGAAAGTTAATGTGGGGAACTGATTATTCCCAGATACAAGTTTCTTTGCATAGATAATATGAAAATACTCTCAGAAAGATTCAAATATAACAAGATGTATTAGCAGTACTGAACTTCACAAATTCAAAAACAGAAATGAGAGGAGGACTGGAGGGATAGTACAGGGTAGGACATTTGCATTGGAGTTCAGTTTCCAGCATCCCATATGACACTCTGAGGCCACCAGGAGTGATCTACAAGCTAAGAACCAGGACTGAACCAAGACTTAGCTCTGAACATAGCCAGATAAGATCCAAAAAGGAAAGAAAAAATGATTTGCAAGGAGAATTGAATATTTAAGATAGGAAGAAGATAGACCTTTGTGTGGGTTCTTCAATATGGGATATTGCTATTGCTTGTTCTTGTAACATTTACCTTAGATCTGGAAAATATAGTTTGTTGGGATTTAAAAAATAGATAATATAAAATACAATAACTGAAAATTAAGCATATATTTCTAAACATATAATCAGGAATGACGATTTAGGGGAGATTTTTTTAACTTCAAATTAAATAAAAATAAAAATATAGCCTATCCAAAATTGTAGGATACATTGAAAGGCATAATTGGAGAGTGATGTTTCATGAAAAGTATAGATTATGAAAGAGGGAATATTTAAAGTAAAAAAAATCCTATGTTTCTACAATAGTAAAAGAGAAAAGGAAGATCCACTTAAATTCAAAATAAGTACAGAAATTTAATAAAATGTATACAGAAATAAAATTAATAAAACTAAAATGTTGATCATTTTAAATAAAAAAATACAATTATAGTTCCTCTTATATAGTACAGAAAATGAATGAGGACATAGGTACTAATCTCAGAATTAATTGATACCGGGGTTAATAATAATAAAGGAATATTATGAAGAATTATATGCTCATAATATTAGTAGACAAAATAGATTAATTCCTTAAAATATACAGTCAACAAAAATTTTGTGTAAAATAGATCATCTGACTAAACTAAGTGTTTTTTAAAGAAATTTAACAAAAAAAAATCAATAACCTTCTAAAACAGAAACTACTAGATCCAGATGGTTCCACTGGTGAATGCTACTTCTATAATGCAGTTATTTGGATGTAAAATTAGACAATAAAATAAGTATCCATAGGAGATACCTTTGTCTAACATCCTAACAGTTTTGTCTGAGGCTCCTTCTCAAAAGGTAACTAGAGATCAGAATAGCTGTTTGCAATTCGGTTTGAAAATTGATATGTTACCCTAAAATGCTATGGATGGATTATCAGTATTTAGCAAACCAAAGACAGACTTATACAGTGGGTCCTTTACTTTTGTTTAACATTTAGTTCTTATTAGAGGAAAAAAATCAAATACCAGCAGAGGTCCTTGCATGTGTGAACTTAGAATGTTACCCCCATGTTCTGTGCATCTGCATGAGGTTTAACTTGTTACAACTGGTTTTCCCTCAGACCCCAATTATGTATACCTTAAGTTCTTGAGTATGTGTAGTGGGGGTGAATATTCCCTGGTATAGCAGAAATTCCTGGGCAGAGATATCCAGAATATATAGAGTACTCATAGTTATCAACCAAAATAAATTTTAAACACCCTATCAAAAATGGGGAAGACCGAGAAAGATAAGCAAATGGCCAGTAGGCTCATAAGAAAATGCTCAGCATCATTTATCATTAGGAAAATCTAAACCCAGATGACAACAATATTTTAACTTACACCATAGAAATGGAACATATAAAAATAGTAGAAACAATCTGTTCTGGTGGGCAAGTTTGCATGTGGATTAAAAGGAACTTTCGTTCATGGCTGGAGGAATATTGACTGGAGGAACATCATTAACACTCGTGGATAAAGGTACAGGTTTAGTTTTTACATTTAGATTTAGCAAACTTAGTAGTGAGCTACTATATGACCAGCAATTCCACATTTTGGCATCCTCCCCTGGGACCTAAAAGCATGCATACCATTAGTCATTGCGGCACTTAGAACAATAACTATGATATGGAACCAATCTAGGTGTCCAATGACAGATGAATATATTCCAGAAGAACAAGAAACACGGAGTGATCTTATTTAACTGTGCTATATAAAATAACTGATTGATGGGGCTGGAGCAGTGGCACAAGAGGTAAGGCATCTGCCTAGCCTTCTAGCCTAGGAACTACCACTGGTCTAGGACAGACTGGTTCGATCCCCCATTGTCCCAGATGGTCCCCCAAGCCAGGAGTGATTGCTGAGAGCATAACCAGGAGTAACCCCTGAGCATCACTGGGTGTGGCCCCAAAACCAAAATAAGTAAATAACTGTTTAAGTACATATAGCAAATAGGGATACCTAAATCATCCTTGACCCCAGAGTTTAGTTTAAATAATATATAAAAATAATTTTCTTTTCAAATGACCTAAGAAACACTAAAGATCATGATAGTAAGGAGTCCACTTTGCCGCGGTTATCTGATATGTTTGATCTTTTCTTGCACTATTTACTGTTTCTAGACTTTTAAAATTTCTTAATTTTTTTCTTAAATGTGTTTGCTTAATGTTTTCTTAAGTATATATGCTCTAATATATGGCTATCAAAATTGTAAGTTAAGTTTCCTGTGTGTGTAAAACCATTGTTGGGATATCACTCTTCTATTACGTTGCATAATGAGTGGGCATTGCACGTATGACTCAAGATCTCTACAGGCTGATTCTGACTTAACTAAAGGAAAATTAAATTTCTCTGGGTAAGCCTAACTTAATCTGATGAAGCCTCTAAAGAAGAATTTAAGATTTGAGATTTACTCAGAAACTCCTAGCTATTTCTCTTGGATATTCAAGTTATGGTGAGTTATGAGCTACACAAACATGAATTCTACCAATGATCATGTAGGCCTGAAAGAGGACCTTAAGTCTTAAATGAGTTCACAGCCCTGAATTACATATTTATTGTAGCCTTGATCACTTTGATATAGAGAACCGAGTTAGACTATGCCTAGATTCTACAGAACCCACATAAACTTTAAGATAAATGAATGCATTTTAGGTCATTATATTTCTTTTTTTAATATTTCTTATTTACACAAAATAAAATTTTGTGTAAAAATATTTCTTATTTAAACACCTTGGTTACAAACATGATTGTGCTTGGGTTTCAGTCATATCAGATGACACCCACCCACCCCCCATCAGTGCAACATTCCCATTCCCAATGACCCAAATATCCCTCCTCCCCTCCCCGCCCCCACGTGTACTCCAGACAGGCTTTCCACTTCCCTCTCATTGTTAGGATAGTCCGCAATGTGGTTATTTCTCTAACTAAACTCATCACTCTTTGTGGTGAGATTCTTGAGGTCGGTTGTAACATCCAGCCCTCCTCTCTTATATTTCTGAAAATTGTTGAGAAATGTCTTTCATTTTTCTTAAAACCCATAGATGAGTGAGACCATTCTCTGTCTTTCTCTTTTCTCTGACTTATTTCACTCAGAATAATAGATTCCATGTACATCCATGTATAGGAAAATTTCATGACTTCATCTCTCCTGACGGCTGCATAATATTCCATTGTGTATATGTATCACAGTTTCTTTAGCCATTCATCTTGTTGAAGGGCATCTTGGCTGTTTTCAGAGTCTTGATATGGTAAATAGTGTTGCAATAAATATAGGTGTAAGGAAGGGGTTTTTGTATTGTATTCTTGTGTTCCTAGGGTATATCCTAGGAGTGGTATAGCTGGATCATATGGGAGCTCAATTTCCAGTTTTTGGAGTAATCTCCATATTGCACTCCAGAAAGGTTGAACTAGTTGGCATTCCCACCAGCAGTTGGATAAGAGTTCCTATCTCACCACATCCCCACCAACACTGTTTGTTCTCATTCTTTGTGATGTGTGCCAGTCTCTGTAGTGTGAGGTGGTACCCCATAGTTGTTTTGATTTGCATCTTCCTGATGATTAGTGATGTGGAGCATTTTTTTCATGTGCCTTTTGGTCATTTGTATTTCTTCTTTATCAAAGTGTCTGTCCATTTCTTTTCCCAATTTTTTGATGGGATTAGATGTTCTTTCTTGTAGAGTTCTGTCAGAGCCCTGTATATTTTGGATATTAGCCCCATATCTGATGGGTATTGGGTGAATAGTTTCTCCCATTCAGTGGGTGGCTCTTGTATCCTGGGCACTATTTCCTTTGAGGTGCAGAAGCTTCTCAGCTTAATATATTCCCATATGTTAATCTCTGCTTTTGCTTGCTTGGAAGGTGCAGTTTCCTCTTTGAAGATGCTTTAGGTCATTATATTTCTTAACTTGTTAGATAATAATAGAAAATAAATGTATACCATTTTTCATATTATTTTGATTTATTTTAATGCTTTCCACCTAAAGAAGTATTCCCCAAAAAGGCAGTGGCTATGTTCTTTCTAGTTTAGTTTCACTAATATTCAAGAAATATTTTGTTAATAAACATGCAATCAAATGATTACAAAAAGAAAAAATATAGCAATATATGTTTTGACTTCTATCATACCTTTAAAAATTAAGTCTGATATTTCTAATTTTAACATGTGTTGGCAAAATTCATGAAGAACTTCTAGTTCTCAAAACATTTTAATGTTCATGTCTTTGAACCCTGGTTATGTTATACTTAGTTAATGAAGGTGCAGAATGGCTGGAAGGATAGTGACAATTTTAAGGAATATCCCCAGCTCATATTTTATCACTGAAACCAAATCTGATGAAAATGATCCTCATTAAAAGCAAGATTTGTTATCTGAATGTGCCAAATTGCTAGCAGATGAAAAAGTCAAGGATATTTTTAGATTTAATATTAATTTCTTAATCTTAAAAAAGAAAAAAACAGCTTCTATATGTAATTCCACCATTTTGAATTTTCCAAACATTAACATTTAATGTTTAGTTAATCTCTGTATAACACATAAATCAAATAAATTAATATTTATTTATATTTATATAAATATATTTATATTCATTTATATAAATATATTTGTATAAAGGGTTTTTATTAAAATGCTAGAAAAATACAAAAATGGTGCATCTAATAAGATGATAATATATGTCTAAAATATATAGAATATTAATAAGTAAAAACATAATCAAGTGAGAGTACAGAAATTAAAAAAGGAGTATAAATGTTTTTACATGAAGAGAATTTTTACCTTGAAAGGGTTTTAAAACAAAGTTTGATTGCTGAGACGGAATTAAAATCTGTGTATTTGTTATTCTTCCTCTTCCTTAGGGAGGACACAATATCAATACCATTATACAGATGATAGAAAAGAGAATAAGTGGAATTACCTTTTAATAAATGCAGAATTGTCTGACTCTCAAACAGGACCCTCAAATATATAGTAGTTTTCATACTTAATTACTGTGAGTGTATATTTAAATTATATCTTGGCAAATCAGTGCAGATATGATTTTCTAATGAAAGAATTAGCTGTTTAGGAAATAACTATTTTATCTCTTTTGACAGCTTGCTATTATACTTCTGCTGCTGCCTTCAACCCCTGGGCATGATTGTAATACTGAGATCACAAGTAAAAGTCTCTAAAGGAAAAAAAAAGAGCTATTTTGTAAGTGAGAGATAAAAAGTTATTCCAGGCTATCCCTTTCTCATGTCAATTTCTTAAGTGTGAAAAATATCCAATGAACCCATTAAATACATTTTGACAGACGAACAGCAGGAGGCTTGTTGACCTTTCCCCTCATATTGATTTCCCCTTCAGTCGTTTTCCTTGGTGATTTCCACTTTTCCTGCATATATTTTGCCTTCCAGTTCACTTTCACATGCCACTTTTGCAATCATTTGTAATGGAAACCCACATGGATCCCTGAGCTGCACTGATACTTTGGGAGAACCTTGAAAATAAAGCAGCCACATTATTCATAGCTCTCAATAACTTCCTCAATCAGCAAATATTCTATAAAACATAAATACCCTTGGCATCTCCATGATGCAGCTGAGCAGATAGACACCTGGGTGAGTTAAAATGGTCATTAATTATTACTTATTCATATGCTCATCAACACCCCCAGCAGTGATTAATGGGCCATTCTGGGCATGCCACCAAAATGGAAATCCTACGAAAGGAAAGAAAGTACAGGGCATTCCTCCCAGTCTAGCTATAGTTCAAGTTTACAAATAAGGAACATCCAAGAAAAAAAAAATCATATGGAGAAAAATTAACAATCACTATAGCCAGTTAAAGGTACCTGGGAATTAAAGTTAAAACTCTAGATGAATTAATTTTCCCCTGAAGGAGATAAGCCTGAAGAGACTGGAGTTCTTTTAATGTTTTGTTTGTTTGTTTGTTTGTTTGTTTTTGAGAAACACTACTAGGTGTCATGTTTATTGTGGTTCTGGGTTAAAATGCTACTAAAAAGATGGAATCAAATCTAGTGATCTACACTACAGGAAGTGAAGGGTGGGAAAAGTGGAAGGCATGCTAAGTGATGAGTCCAGATATCACTTTATCTGGCACCTGAAAATTGCATTGAATCTTCTGAAACAGCACTCATGATAATTCATAGTTTTCATCTTGTGAATATTAAAATTATCCACTCTCTTTAGGTCTGCTGTGTCAACATGCTTGTAGTCTTTGGTATTTGAATTTCTCCAATGAGTGGCTGTTTTCCTCTGTTAGCTCTATGGAATAATTGCAAATCATGGTTCTCACCCTTTCCCATACCCTCTTCCTCTGCTAGAAAAAAGAACAACTGTTTTAGATATCCTAATAAGCTTATAGGTTGTTTTAAAATGTCTTGTGATAAGGAAACCTAAGTTTCCAAATAAAAACTAGGACAAATTCTGAACCAGTGTGATGCTTCTATGGTTCTTTCCTTGGTAATCAATCAGCTAGATGTCGCTCTCCGTTCCTGTCATGGACACAATGTCCACAGTTTCCTTCCTCTGCTTCCTAGTAATGGATCTTTTCAAACTTTTTGATTTTGTTATTAAACTTCATTAATTGATTGATTGATTGATTGGGTTTTGGGTGGCGCTCAAGGATTACTCATGGCTCTGCATTCAGAAATCACCCCTGGCAGTCTGGGGACCATATGTGATGCCGGGAATCAACCGGGTTTCTCCCAGGTCGGCTGCATGCAAAGTAAACTCCCTACCACTGTGCATCTCCCCGGCCCCTATCCTTCCTCGTTTTTGTTTTTTTTTTTTGGTTTTTGGGTCACACCCGGCAGTGTCCAGGGGTTACTCCTGGCTCCATGCTCAGAAATTGCTCCTGGCAGGCACGGGGGACCATATGGGGCACCGGGATTCGAACCGATGACCTTTTGCATGAAAGGCAAACGCCTTACCTCCATGCTATCTCCCAGGCCCCCTTCCTCGTTTTTTAAAGAGACTTCCAAAGTTCTCATTCAACAACAAATTATCCTGTAAATCTGCCTTACTAAAAAAATTGTGCCGTGACCTTATTTACGCACTTGATAAGTCAATAGAACATTCCATATTAAGTACAGTAGGACAGTGGGTTTTTTTATCACCCGAATTTGTTTCTGTTGTAAAGTCTGAATTACAAGAAGATAAATAGCTTAGTCTTAACCATGATAGAATAAATATAATTTTTTTTAATTTCTTTTTTTTTTTTGGGCCACACCCGGTGACACACAAGGGTTACTCCTGGCTCTTTTGCTCAGAAGTCGCTCCTGGCAGGCACTGGGGACCATATGGGGAATCGGGGGATCGAACCGCGGTCAGTCCTAGGTTAGCGCAGGCAAGGCAGGCACCTTACCTGCAGCACCACCACCCGGCGCCCCATATAATTTTTATATACTGAGTCAATAATCTTTCTTTCATTTCTTCAGTATCCCAAGGTTTTTATTTTCTTCACAGACCCTATTTTAAACTAAACGTTTATGTTTCCTCAAAATTCATATATGAAAGCCTTCAAACCCAATATGATTGAATTGAATTTTATTTGAATCTCTCTTCTGTCATATATGGTTTATATAGTCTTGAACAAATAACTTGTTGCCTCGGTTTCATTCTATGTTAAACAAGAGTAGTCATAATCATTCTTATGGGTCTTTTAAAGATGAATTTGATACATATAAAAAATTTAGCATAGTATTAACACTGTAAGTATTCTTTGAAAGTTGACTCCTCTATAGAGAAACATAAAAGAATTTTCATACTCAATATTTCAAAGCTGAACTCACGATATTTGCAATTTCTAAGAGACTCGGAGTTGACCACAATTGGTTTTTATTGAGGCCTATCCCTTTCTCCAGTTCTACTGATGTGTTAATTGAATCATTGTTATTTCATTTCTAGATTTTACATGTCTCACCAGAAAATGTCAGAAAGCTTTTTATATCTAAATGGGCATTGTAAATTATTAGTAATTTATTGTGATATTGAACAAATTATAAATCTTTCTCCAACCTGAAATGTAAATATTAGAATTTTTTATTATGGTTCGTTTTACAATCATACCGAACAGTGTTAGAGGGATACTCCTGGCTCTGTTATTCAGGCTCAGGTGGGGTCAGGACATGCCACTGAAATATCCCAGGACTTTCCCCATATACAGTATGCACTCGCTCCTTTGATTTATCACTCCAGTTTCTTCGTGACTTTTTAATGGAATTCTCAGCTTTGTGTCTTCAACCCTCTTCAATCCATTCTTCTACATTTTGTCAAAGTGATCTTTCTAAATAAAAATTTCATCATGTCATTATTAGCTTGGGAACATCCCAAGTTTCTATACCTAATAATGTCATCAGTAGTTGGATTGGGTTAGAGAGATAGTACAACAGGTCAGGAAGTTGCCTTGCTTGTACCCAGCTTGTCATGGGCCTGATTCCTGGTACCATACATCATCCCCTAAGTACCACCAGAAGTGATCACTGAACATAGAGCCAAGAAAAAAATCCTGAACACTGCTGAGATCCACAAACAAACAAGTTAATAAGTAGCACATTTTTAACTATGTTGGGCTGTTTATTTTCCTATTGCTTCTTCATCTTGAATCAAGCTAGCTATTTTCAATGACTTATCCTTTCCCTGCAGTTTCTTTCAGTCTGGGATTACTTTTCCTTATTTTTAGCCTAGCCTCTACCTTTTTCAATTTATTCATGTCTTAGTGCCTTTGGACCACGACTACTGGATGGGAATAATTTAATTATATTTAATATTTGTAAATAGAAGAAAAAGTTAATTTGAGATGAGGATATTGGATGATTAACTGCTTAATCTAGATTTGACAGGTTTTCTGATGACATTGAGAACAATGAAATCAGTAATAAATACGCAAAAAAAGATCTTACATATTTTACTTTTAGATACTTGTCATTTGTAAAAAATATACAAATTATATAATAGTCAAGTTAGTGATTAAGTTGTGCTAAATAATGGATTATGTGCTAGGTTGATAGGCAGGCACTTATGAATAATCCATTCTTATGCTTGACAGGACACGCTTAGCCTGGAAACAGAAAACCTTATCAGAGTGAGTTATAATTTTTAAAATCTTACATATTCAAAGTGTTGGCTAATTTATATATCTAAGCCATGTGGCGGGAGTGAAGAGCTAGGCTAGAAGTGACATAAGAACATTTGTGGAGGGAATTGGAAACATAGGTAGTGATGAGGTTGGTAAATATGTATATCAAACTATAAATATGAATACTGTAACCATATAACCTAAATTACAATAAAATTAATTTTGAGGGGGCTTGAAAGATAGCACAGCAGTAGGGTGTTTGCTTTGCATGCAGCCAATCCAGGATGAACAATGGCTTAAATCCCAGCATCCCATATGGTTCCCCGAGCCTGCCAGGAATGATTTCTGAGTACAGAGCCAAGAGTAACCTCTGAGCACTGCAGGATGTAACCAAGCACTAAAAAAAATAAATAAATAAAAAAGATTAATTTTTAAAAAAGAAAAGCAAACATCATTTCTTTAAAAGTTGGTTAATGTAATTAGTTAAAATGCAAATTAGTTAAAATATGTTTGTGTTAAGTAACTGAAATTTTTGAAATTAACAAAATGCATATGATCATTTTACTGACCTTTTTATATGGATTTAACTCAATTATATGGTTAAGATATGCTAAGCTTTTAAGATTTTAGATAAACTTAAGTTCTTATTGCAACTATAAACTTTTACATATGTATTTTGCTATGATAGATGTTTGTAAAAGTAAATATACTTAGATATATTCATACTAATGCATATTCATATAAACTCACAGATTATATTTTTACCACTTTCTGTACTTTATTAAACTACTAGGCCAACCTCTTTATACCCGTGTTCCCAAAGTCTATCCCATATCCCACAACCTATCATCATAATAGTGTTGGCCCATTTGGCCAGTGAAGATCAACTTCCATTCTTGCATTCAAGACTGAAGATATTCCCTCTACTAATGACCAGGAAAGAATGGGTAGTGGACTGATTACCAGAAACACTTTATTCAATTCTAACAATGCTTATATATGGCAAGAGGAACTGGGTTACCTGCAGGGTAGCAGGACTAGGGACACAGCAAAACAACAGCCAGGGCAGGAGTGAAGCACTAGGAGAAGATAAACACAATGAGGCTTAGAAAAGTCTCAGGTGCAACACAGTGGTCAATAAAAGTAGCCTCTAAAGATAATAGGTAATCTACCATAACCAGAGCTCTCTCTGAAAAAATAGGGATGACTTCAAAGCAAGTTTGAGAGTAACAACTAATTATGGGGAAATTGAGCTCCTCTTTGTACCATCTATGTAGCAGCATCACTAAAGCTTTCCCCGTAAGGAGGATTCCCTAAAGAGTTACTCTACCAGTGGTCCTCAAACTACCGCCCGCGGGCCACATACTGTATTTGTTCCCATTTTGTTTCTTCACTTCAAAATAAGATATATGCAGTGTGCATAGGAATTTGTTCGTAGTTTTTGTTTTTACTATAGTCCGGCCTCCAACGATCTGAGGGACAGTGAGCTGGCCCCCTGTTTAAAAAGTTTGACACAATCTACAGGAACATTTGCTCTCCAGGGTTCTGTCTTCCAGGTAGTTTGGCATCCCAATGGAGTTCCAACAATAACAAGCGTCTTTTTGTTTGGTTGTTAAATTTTGGGTCTCATGATTTCATTGTTGTTGACTTCTTGTTTTGGCATATAGTTCTGTCCTTTCTTACCACCACAAATGCACTTAAGTCCCCTTGCTTCTTGTTCCGTGTTATTTCACCTCTGTCTTTATCTGCCTCCACTCAATTTCTTTCATTCTTCTCACTGCACTCTGGGAGTAAAATTATTCTAGACAATTTCTACTTAAACATTGAATTCTTCATGCTACTATTCTAACTACCACAGATAAGTGATATCATCATGTAATTATCCTTCTTCTGTATTACTTAATTAAATATATAATATTCCAGCTCCATCATATTGCAGCAATTGTATTATGCATAATTTCTTAAAGTTACATCGTACTCCATTGTGTGTGCATATATATATATGAAAAATTAATGAAAGTTTGGTATATATATATCATTAATCTTTCATCTGTTGTTGGAAATCTAGGTTGATTATAACTCTTAGCTATTATACTGGGTGCTACAATGAGTAGTGGTGTGCATAAGTCCTTTTGAATGAAAGGGTTTTTTTGTCCTGGGAACAGATATCCAAAATTAGAATTACTGGTCATATGTGTTGTTTAATATAAAATATTATAGAGTCTAAAGTCCTTGTAATGGGGGAGGTCTTTCTTGGCATGGCATGGCATCTGGAGCCCCTTTGGACATATGGGTCTGAAGATGCAGAATAACAACAGAGAAATAATGACAAGCAGTCAATTAAAGTTTTATCAGAGATAGCTTGTTTTATTCTATAGCCCTATCCACCATGTACAAATTCTGTACCATGTCTGCCTAACTTATCTCTCTCTCTCTCAGAGCTCTCTGTCTCCCTTTCAGCTGCTCTCCATGCTTCCTTGCTTCCCCTTTCTTCCACCCTTGCTTCCCCTTTCTTCCCCCCAGCCAGCACCTTTTATTCTTTATTCCAAACCAAAGATCCCCTCCCAGGTGTGGGTAAGTCTGACCATCCAGATGAGATTAGCATTTCAATAGAAATCTTAGAGCATTGGTGGAAGGGATATCTCACAATATGGCAGTTCAATTATGAGTTTAGTAAGAACCCTTCATTCTGTTTTCCATTGGGGCTGAACCAGACAGAATTCCCACCAACAGTAGATGAGAGTTCATTTTTCACCACATCTCAACCAACACAGATTGTTCCCTATATTTTTTGATATGTGCCATTCTCACTGGTATAAGATGATATCTCATTGTTATCTTGATTTGGATTTCCCAATTTGTGCGTAGCCTCTCTATCCTAGTCATCATTTCTTTGAGGTGCATAATCTCTTTAGTTTAATGTTGTCCCATTTATTTATCTTTCTCCTAAAATATGATTTACCCTAGAGAATAGTCCAAGTGTACTAGAGAATAGCATGTGCTCAGATTTTTGATGATTAAAAGTCCTATATAAATCCATTTGGCCCAGTTCTTTTAGTCTCTTTTTTTTAATAATATAATTTTTATTTTAAACATATTGAGTTACATATCGTTGGCAATCATATTTTAGGTACAAATTAACATAAAAGCAGGGGAACTCCCATCACCAAAAAGTCCTCCCTCCACTTCCGTTCCCATTCTACTTCCCATATCCTCTCCCCTACACCCCCCCACCGGGGTTGCTAAAGCAAGTGATCCCCTCTGTGTCTAGCTTACTACTTGGTGGCCTTAGACCTATTTGGTCTTGTGTCCTTACTCTTGTGTCCTTACTAATATTCTTCCTAGTGGATTTAATGAGTGGTGAAAGTGATATATTAAAATCTCCCACATTAACATTTTCATCTATGTGTTTCTCTAGGTTTGTGAGCAAAAGCCTTACTTTGCTGATTTAACATTTAGTATTTGTTGCTTAGAGCTAGTATTTCTTGGTCTATTATTCCCCTGACCCATAAATAGTGCTTATTCTTGTCTCTAATTACCTTCTTGAGGTTGAATGCAATTTGTCCTGATATAAGTCTGGCTGTTCCAGCTTTTTATGTTTTCAGTAGTTTGTATAATTGTTTTCAATCCTTTTACTCTGAGCTTGTGTCTATCCTGAGATTTTAGATATTTTTCCTATAATCAGCAAATGGATAGTTTTTGTTTCCTGATCCATCCCCCTCTCTGTGCTTTTTGATGGGACAGTTTAGTCCATTACCATTCAAAGAAACTACTGACAGAAAGGGCTGTCATGCCATTATAGGGTTGTTGCTTCTACAATTCGTTATTTGTTTTACAATAAAAAGTGATCTTTCAGTATTTCACATAGAGTTGATTTAGTTATTGCAAATGTTGTCAGTTTTTGGGGGGGTATAAGAATGCTTTTATCCCTCCCTCCCATATAAATGTAAGGTTTGCTGAGTAGCGTACCCTAAGTTGAAAACATTTTATATTCAGTAATTTGAATATATTACTCTAAGCTTTTTTTTTTGACTGAATCATTTCATATGAGAGTTCTGTTGTGATTCTCATGTAATTTTCTTTAGATTTAGGGGTTTTTTTCTCCCTCACTGCTTTAAGAAGTCCATCACTCTCTTTGGGTTTGCCTTTTTGATTACTATATGTCTTGGTCTTGTTTGAGTTGATTTTGTTTGACACTCTTTAGGCTTCTTTAATTTGTGAAGCCCTTTGCTATTTTCTCAACCACTATTTGTTCTTCCCTGTTCCCTATTTCTCCACCTTCTTGTATAATTCAGAGAGTATTTCTCTTGTCTATGTTTATTAAGTACCTTATACTTTCTTCCATCCTTCTTCCTCTTTTTTCTTTCTTTTCTTTATATACTTTTTCTAAATCAATTCTAGCTTGTAATTTGTCTTAAAGTTTGTCTACACAGTTCTCTCTGTGAAATTCTTCTACTATGGCTTACTAATATATTCTTTAGCTCTTTTAGTTCCTTTTATATAAATTTTCTTGTCTTCTGGAAAATATTTTTCTTTGAGGTGGTTGGTTTCCCATTTATTGATTGTTTAATTTTGCTGGCTGGTATTTTCTTGATTTCTATTGCCAATAAATTGGTGTTGTTTTCAGGTCCTCATCAACCAGAGTCAAATGTTTTGATGGATTTGCAGATTTACCTAGGTTTATCTCCCATTCTACAACTTCAGTTGAATAATTTATTTATAGTTCATTGCATTTTGTGAATTTTAATGGTAGAGTTTCAGGTTCCCCATTACTTGAGAAGGGATCCTTTGAATTCTTTCTACCAAATGGTGAATAATAATGCATCTATATGTGAGCTTATTCTAACAATCCAGGGTTATTTGAGTACGGCAAGAAATTTGCCAATTAGTTACTTTGTTCAGTTGATGGAGTTTAAGGCTATCTATCTAAGAGGTAGAAGAGGTATGGCCCATCTGTCTGAAAATAGGAGACATAAATACTGAATGTTTTTGGGTTTTGAGATCAGAGGGAATATAGACATCAGAACTGGCAACTTTCTGGACTAGGTGCCTTGGAAAAGAGTGGTGATGCAGCTAAAAGGGCCAAGGTCCACATTAGTAGCCATTTTAGGTTTTGACTAGAACTTTGAAAATATTAAAACAAAGTAGAGAATTCAGAGTAACATACAGTAAGAGAAGTATCCACTTGACAACTATGAGTTAAGTTCAACAACATGTTCGGAGCACTTCTTTAGAGAGGTCTGGGGTAGCAACTGATTCAGAACCTGGAGGCAAGTTCCAGTTCAGTGATGAAAGCTGCTTAGAAATACCAGCTCTATTTTAGCTCCTTTTTTAGGAATCTTTTTTTTGGGGGGTGGTGGTTTGGGCCATACCCAGTGACGCTCAGGGGTTACTCCAGGCTATGAGCTCAGAAGTCGATTCTGGCTTGCGGGACCATGTAGGAGCCAGGAGATCGAACTGCGGTCCGTCCAAGGCTAGCGCAGGCAAGGCAGGCACCTTACCTCCAGCGCCACCGCCCGACCCCCCTGTGTAGGAATCTTGCACAGCATCGCTAATTTAAATTTCAGTTTCTCCCTCCAGGATAAATACCAAAATATGCAACATTTCTTTGGTGGGAAGAGAGAATTGTCCTGACTTCTACCCATTTACTGAGACCTGTGGAAATAAACCTTTATGTACTTAAAATTATACAGAAAATAGAATAAAATTAATACCAAATGTGAAAAAATAAGAAATACCAGCTCTATCATATCTATTCATGTGGGCTCCCTTAATATCATTACAATGATTTCAAACATATATTAGAAGGCCCAGGGTGAAAACAAATTTAGAAAACTGCAATATCTTAGTTATTTTAAAATGAAAATGCAATACTTAGTTTTTTTCTTGAATTCTAGTGGCTTAAAATGACCGTCAGCATAGTAGTTTCACCTGACCTTTGGCTACTTTAACATTCTTGATAACCCTCAACCCTTTAATTCATGCAAATATGCTAATTTTTTAGCATATAATTCCTTGATTCTATACATTCAGTTTAAAATTCATAATTGTATTTGCAGTTTCTCACACTTTTCTTGGAATTAGTTTATCTTACTAACTTATGAAATGGAATCACCTACTCTACCTTTAATGCTTCTGTTACCCTGTAAAACTATAAAAATACCCATTTATTTTTTTGTTTTGGTTTTTGGGACACACCCGATGACACTCAGGGGTTACTCCTTGGCTATGTGCTCAGAAATCGCTCCTGGCTTGGGGGTACATATGGAATGTTGAGGGAATTGAATCAAAGTCTGTCCTAGGCTAGCACAGGCATGGCAGATGCCTTACCGCTTGCGCCACTGCTCCAATCCCCCAAAATTTGAATGCTTCTCTTATTGCTATAAGTGACTTATGATCAAAAATAATTTTTTTTTGGTTTTTGGGCCACACCCGATGACACTCAGGGGTTACTCCTGGCTATTTGCTCAGAAGTCGCTCCTGGCAGGCACGGTGGACCATATGGGGAACCGGGGGATCGAACCCGGTCCATCCTAGGTTAGCGCAGTCACCTTACCTCCAGCGCCACCGCCCAGCCCCATGATCAAAATTTTTGGGCATGATTTTATCATTATGGGAAGAAGTATTCTTTACTCCATATCAGATTTTAATTGATTTAATTGCAGTTGTCAAAGAGTTGAAGCATTTATTTATTTATTTATTTATTTTGGTTTGTTAGCCATACTCAGCTTACTCAGCCATACTCAGATTATTTAGTCAAAGTCAGCTATACTCAGTCATATTCAGGGCTTATTCCTAGCTATGTGCTCTGGAATCTCTCCTGGAGAGATTAGGGGAACTATATAGGGTATTAGTGATTGAACACAGTTTGGTCTAATGTAAGGCAAGTGCTCTACCCACTTATTATTTCTCCAGACCCAAGTTGAAAGATTTTAGTTGAAAAAATTTTATAAAAAGAATAGTCTAGGGGCCTGGGAGATAGCATGGAGGTAAGGCGTTTGCCTTTCATGCAAAAGGTCATCGGTTCGAATCCCGGTGCCCCATATGGTCCCCCGTGCCTGCCAGGAGCGATTTCTGAGCATGGAGCCAGGAGTAACCCCTGAGCATTGCCGGGTGTGACCCAAAAACCAAAAAAAAATAGTCTAAATTATTTTTCTGTGCTAAAGTAAAGTCTATATGTCTCACCTCACCTTTGTGGCTGTTATATAACAATAGAATAAATTGCTATCGTTTGCTTTTCATTAAGAGTCGTAATGCATCTTCCCTTAAAATTCTCAGATGTGATGATTATGGGAATTGCAAATTACCTTGTGATTCTTGAGAATGTCAAATCTTACACATATGGTACGAAACCTAAAGATTTTCTTCAGAATTCTAGCAATAATGGTGAGTATAAATTTACTAAACACATCCATAAATTATGGGGTATGTTTCCCAGATTTTCATATCCTCCTCCTCTCCAGCAGACCTTTATGAAAATGATTAGCAGTCCTGAATTGATCATCAGGTCTGAAAGCATCACATCTTAATGGAGCTAATGGAGGTGGATGTTTCCAGATTCATATTCTAATCAGAGGGCAGCAGAATCTGAGCTAGCCCTGAGGGGTTTGTCAAGCCTCCACTACAGTTGATATCTTGGTTCAGTTTTTAATTAAGTCTGCTAATTATGCAGAATTGGACCCTGCCCTATTTTTTTAAATAATGTAAACGACAAGAACCTGATCTGAGACCACCATCTCCTGACCTGTCTGACAAAGGCTTGAAAACACTAATCTATGTGGAAATAATTAGATTCCAATGAGCTCTCTAGTAGTGGTGGTATTAAAAAAAA
>PVKC010000124.1:0-80558 GCA_004027635.1 Crocidura indochinensis | reverse complement strand
TCATTATAGCTGTCACTATGTCCAGAAATCTCCCTGATTCTACATGACCTGGTTTGTGAGGATATTCTTAAAAATAAGCCCCTCTGTCTCTGTCTATTAGGCTCAACTATTTACAGTTGTTCCTCTATCTCTCACTTCTCTATCACATTACTTTCAAGCTCAAATTTCTATTCTGATATTTAACATTGATTGCTACCTCATCATTCAATAATAGATGAAATTCCTGATTCTGATTTTATGAGGCATAAGAGTCATTTCACCTGACAGAAACACATGATAGAAAATTTGACAGCAATTTCACGTTGTATATTGTTTACATATAAAACAAATTCAGAGCAAGAAAAACAACTTTCTAATTTATCTAACTCTTGTAAATTTGCCAAACTAGGTTTATTTTATGTACATATTAACCTATTTTTTTCATGCTCTTAATAATGGAATTTTTTATATTTCTCTGTGTGACTTAAAAAAGAATATATTCTATTGGAGAATGGACAACTGCAAATTAAACTATATTCACATCCCTTATTGTTAAAAATTTGTCTTTATATATACTTTGTGATTTGTCTAAGAATGTCTAAGTAGCTTATTTTATATTATATAAATGGAAATATGAATATGTAGAGATTGTGTGCAAACTATTATTTCCTATGAAAGATCAAATAAATATAGGGAAATTCACATATTTTAAAAAGTTTGTATGAAGGAGAGATGATAAACTTTAACAAGGTCTCTGTGTAAAATTGTATGTTTTATCAGTTTCATGTTACATGATTAAATATTTTCTCTACAAAATATACATTAGCAAAGGCTCAAAGATTTACAAAAAATTCATTCCATTATTTTCTGTGTATTTTTAATATCAGTATAGTCAACAACATTCCTAAAAAGCCATAGTAGCAGCATTGATATGATCTTTTTTGTTGTTGAAATTTATCTCAAAGGATTCAGTAGAGGAAACATAAAGGAAGAGAGGGCACGTGGTCTTATTAATTAAAACCTTATTAACTGCAATCAGATTTTAAGTAATGGTTTATGCTATTGGGAAAGTAACAAACAACAGACATAAATACCATAGTTATTTGTCCAATTAGCCTTTGCTGGTGATTTGTTTAATGCAACCAAAGTAACCAATCACTTTGTAATATTCCATTTTGTATACAATTATTCATTGTATCACAGCATTGGTTCATCAATTGCTACCATGTACCAGATCTGTTTTGAATATATTTGATTTTTTAGGAAATTAATTCATTCAATGTGATCCAAGGAATGAAATTAAATATCTAATCTTATAACCATACAGAAAAATTCCTTGGGATCAATTATAGTTATTGGTCTTTTTTTTAATTGCATGTTCTAAGGTATAATGTGCACTATATCAGTTATGTATTTTATTATAATTAAAGTTTTCAGCATGTAAGCATTTACTAATTAGTAGAAAATGCAAATTTGCCTTATCTCTAAAAAATAAGTTCAATCACAGAATACATTTGCAAAAAGCTTTAATTTCAGAGTAGCATCTTAGATACTCATGCTTAACTTAAAATTACATAATTAATAGAAAAAATTTATCATTATATTTTTAGCTACAATAGCTCTCTAGGAAAACTCAATTGAAACATGCATTTGAAAGGCTTACTTAGCATGAGGCTAGATAAAAAAAATATACATTTTTTTAATTTTCCAAGAGATAGAGCAGCAGGTAACAGCATGGTCTTGTATGCTGCTGACCCTGGTTCCTTTTCCAGTACCCCATAAGGTCCCTTTTGACAGTAGTAATCCTTGAGTGCAGAGTCAGGAATAAGCCCCAAGCACAGCTGCTGTGTCCCCTCCTCCATATATTGCTTTTCATTTATGTAATTTGAAATTGAATGGGACTCTATTATTTGAGATACTGCTTTTACTTACTTTGGAGAACAATGATATCCCTGTTAGTCTTTTACTAGATAGTTGTTTTCCACAAACTACTTATTATTTTATTCACAGGGTATGCAAAAATAAATATATTGATAAGGAGTTAATCAGTTGTATAAGTTTATTTATGAGTTACTTTGAATCTAATATGTCTTAGAAATTATAATGCAAACCCTAATAGTGGGTGTGATGACTGTTAAAGCCTAATAAAGCTTTCCAAACAATGGATGTTATAATTAGGGGTTCCCCAGTGATATTTTGATTTACCATTAATGTTTCCAGTGAGAGCAATTGCATAGAAGTTTATATACTGCTTTTAAAAAATTGGAACACAATTAAGGAGAAACAGGTTCATTTTTGGAAACAATTATTTAATTGTCACAGGTATTCAATTATTTAATTGCCACAAAGGTATTCAAGCTTGCATATATAAACTATGGCTGTGATCATAAATATCACAAAATGCTTCATTTACAGTTTCTCTGGTATATGCAGTGCAAACTACATACAGTCGCTTTAAATTCAGCTAGAACCATCTTTCAAATGAACAGAAAGACTGATTCAATCAAATTGTAATTCAAACAAAAGTGGGAATTTCTCGAGTATTTTACCCAAAATTCATGCATATTTACTGTATATTTGTGCAGTATATTTAGTATGCTAAGTGCTTTGATACAATACTGGAAAAAAATTCTAACAGTAATTTAACAGTTTTTCAAGATTCAGCTTTTAGTGTGTTAAGTGGTAAAAGAATGCATGGAGAAGAGGTGATAAATTTGTAACTGAAAAACAGTCAGTATTAAGAAAGAGATTTGATGTGATTTGTTTTATGAATTTTTTGTTGTTGTTGTTGTTGCTTTTTTTTGGGTCACACCCGGCTGTGCTCAGGGGCTACTCCTGGCTATCTGCTCAGAAATAGCTCCTGGCAGGCACGGGGGACCATATGGGACACAGGGATTCGAACCAATCACCTTAGGTCCTGAATCAGCTGCTTGCAAGGGAAACGCCGCTGAGCTATCTCTCCGGGCCTGTTTTATGAAATTTTGAATTTTCACATCTATCAATAAATGATGAAGAAGAGTGGATATAAATAGGTGGACGAGAATACGGAGGAGGGGCCCGGGAGATAGTATGGAGGTAAGGCGTCTGCCTTTCATGCAAAAGGTCATCGGTTCGAATCCCGGTGCCCCATATGGTCCCCCGTGCCTGCAAGGAGCAATTTCTGAGCATGGAGCCAGGAGTAAATCCTGAGCACTGCCGGGTGTGACCCAAAAACCACAAAAAAAAAAAAAAAAAAAGAATACAGAGGAATTTAATTTCTGAATATATGAACAATTTTTCAGAATTTGACAAAACCACATAACAAATAAAGCATTAAAGTCATATTGTATGAAACTCAGGTGGCATATGAAAAAATAGACAAAATTTTCCAGAGTTTATATTGAATAGTGAGGTATTGGATTATTGGAATAGAAATAAAATTATTGACATGAGTGCCTGAAGTGTTGTCTTGGATGGAGTAGACAATAAAACTTTCAGATTCACTCAAGTAGTCAATAAGCTGCACTTTAGACCACAACTTGCAATTCTGGGGCTCACGATCCTCAGGTTGGATCAAACGTTTTTCTTTTTGCAGGAAAGGAAAAAATAGTTCATCTTTTCACCTGGGTTGTCTGTGATTGCAGAAAGGAATTTCCAGAGAAGATAATGGTCACAAAATAGTAATCTAATGTCCTAATGCACCGAGTTGGGTTGTATGGGTGACTTCAGAATGGAGGATCCTGATTATTCAGGGATAGTGATTAGGTATGTGATTATCAATGTATCATTGCCTGGGTTTCTGATGGAGACAAGACTCCATTTCTAAGGGTTATTTAAAACATTTTATTCTGGGGGTCGGAGAGATAGCATGGAGGTAAGGCGTTTGCTTTTCATGCACTAGGTCATCGGTTCGAATCCCGACGTCCCATATGGTTCTGCGTGTCTGCCAGGAGCAAGTTCTGAGAATGGAGCCAGGAGTAACCCCTGAACACTGCAATGCCGGGTGTAACCCAAAATCAAAAAAAGAAAAACAAAACCTTTTTTTTTTTTTTTGGTTTTTGGGTCACACCCGGCAGTGCTCAGGGAGTACTCCTGGCTCCATGCCCAGAAATTGCTCCTGGCAGGCACGGGAGACCATATGGGGCACCGGGATTCGAACCAATGACCTTTTGCATGAAAGGCAAACGTCTTACCTCCATGGTATCTCCCGGGCCCCCCAAAAAAACTTTCTATTCTGGTAATCCTCTTCATTGGAGTAACCCCTGAGCACTGCCGGGTGTGACCCAATCCAAAAAATAAATAAATAAATAAAATAAAAATTTTTATTCTGGCAATCCTCTTCATTTGGGGTATTTTCAGGGCTTTTATCCTAAATTGTCTTCTAGGGTATTTCATCCGTGGGTCTGGGCTAGGTGTCTTAAATCTTGCATCAGATGCAGGGCAATTCATTTTTTAGAATATATCTTGGATTTATGGCTTCCTTAAATCTAGTCCCAAAGGTTCCACTACCAACCTTCTAATGTTCCTTGAATAAAAATCCAAATATATCATTGACTGTATTTTTTTTATACCAAATAGTGAGTTATTTCTGTCTTTGAATTCAGAAATTACCCCTGGTGGGGTCTTGGGACCTGTACGTTGGGAACCCTACCTACTGTATTATATTTATTTACCTGCTATATTATCAACTTCAAGTATTAAATTTGAAAAAAATGCAAAACTTCTGTTTGGATATAATGATAATCAAGATAAGAAGTAATGGTATGAAGAAAGTGTTTTCTGATAAAGCTCCATAATTTCATTTGATATTGAAAATAAATGATCAGTTTGGAGGCATTTTTCAAGACTTAAGGTATTTTATTTGGGTGAATGAACTTCATTTCATATGACTCTGAAATCCTAAAGCATAGAGATAATTAATAGGCAGTCATGTGTTTGGCTAAATGGTTTCAATTTGAAAGAGAATCCACCATGATAGCTAAATATTGAGCATAAAAAGGATTAGCAGGGGGTATTCCAAAGGAAACCTTAAAGGAAAATATGACTGACTATAAATTGGATCTATGAAAAAAAGCAATTAAGAGTAATTAGGGGAAATAGGCAGTAAGAGGAGAACCACATGGTCCTAACAAGAATGAAAAAAGAAATGAAAAAAAAAAAAGTAAAAAGAAATGGAAAAAGCTGCAGTTAGAAGGAAATGGTTAATTGTGTCAAATAGCAGAGTAGTCTATTATGTTGAAGATAAAGGATATGTGGTTCAATGAGTTGGCTATTAGATCATTGGAAACTCAGTGGGAAGAATTTTCAATGAAATAGTAAGAATGGATTCTTCTTGTCCTGGTGCCTTGTATTGAAAGAATATGTAGAAAAAGCAATGGAAATAATACTTTACCAAAAAGCTGAATGTGTGAAATGCTGAAGATAACTTAAATTTTGTTGGCTGTATCTTTAAAGTTTTCTTTCTTTCTTTCCTTGTGGTCTGAATGTCTTATTAGCAATTCTACATTGAATCTATATTTAAATACAGCTTAAAAAATAAGTATTAACACCTAGATGAAGTGGTGTTCAGTTGTTCCTGAAAATTAATGATACCATGAATGTTAGACAGATAATTAAATTCTCCTCCAACTTTTTCAATAATATAATTGTGCAGTGATTTAATATTAGCTTTCTTTCCCATTATGTTTTTGTGTTTAAAAAATGAAATTAGACAACCAGTTTTCATAATAGAGTTTTGTTTTGCCACTTTGCTATCTTAGACTATTATATATTTTCTAATTAAAATATTACTGCATTATGTAAGTGTGCATTTTTAGAATCTAATGTACAGAATAATGCCTATATATTGTACCTTACACATTATGTTAATAGACCTATTTTCAGAAAATACGGATCAGACACAGTCTATTAAACTCAGAAGTAATAGTACTTAAATCATAGTTATTCCATGAATTTACATATTATTAGTTTCAAGTTATTTAGTATTACCTTCCTAGTATGAAAATGAATTTTAAATTAAGTTTGGAAGATTAAATAACATAACTTATGTGAAAGGTTTTCATATTTTTCACATTATATGTTTAATAAATTATTATATTTTTATTAAAATGATCTGATTCTAGAGAGTACCTGAATACTAATGATGATCAGTTTTTATTTATTTTTTCTAAATTGAAAGCCTGTTTTTAAAGGTAGAGGTTAAGGAAAATCCCATTTATAGACCCATTAGGAATATTTTGTTTTTATCTTTAAGAATTTTCAATTCTTGATATACTATATGTGTTATGATTAGAACGTAGCTGTTTTTTAAAAAGACTTTGCTAAAATATTTTTTTGTACAGCCAATACTTTACTCTGGTTAAGCCCTGAATAATCTCAAAATCAATGTTCATTACAAATCATTTTCATGAGAGCACATAAAAATTATGCTACTTTTATGAATGCTTTTTGGTGCTAAAGGAATTATATCATAAACCTTGGAAGAATCAGTCCATGTGGGATCTAGATATAGTGAAGTGGGTAGGGCATTTAGTATATAGCATAAAGCTGACCTGGGTTCAATCCCCAGCATTCCATATGGTCCCATACACCTCCAGGAGTAATTCCTGAGTACAAGACCAGTAGTAATCCCTGAGCATCACTAGATGTACAATACCTCGTCTCCCTCCCATCAAAAAGAAAGAAAAAATATCATGCATGTCTTCCATTAGACATTCTAATTAAAATGTAAAATATCTGAAGTTACTTGAAATTCAATTTGCTTTTGTTTAGGGGCCACATTTAGTAGTGCCAGATTTTGTGCTCAGGGATGCGATGCAGTGTTTCGCTGGGACCCTTGCCAGCTGTGTATAAACACAACCCTACCCACTGGACTATATATCTCGCTATAAATTACTCAAAATTATAAATTTTAAGTTTAATATTTCAATTTAATTTAATAAAGTAGCCTCCCATGCTCACAATTATGTTGAATCTGATTCCCAGAATTAAATGAAAGACCGGTATCATAAAATGTTTTGATTATTGGATATCACACTGCTCAAAATTCTATGATGGAGGCCTTGACGTGATAATATAGGGCACTTTTCTCACATATTGCCAATACAGATTTGAGTCCCAGCACCCCACGTATATCTTTGAGCTTAAATAAAGAAATACATAAATGTATTGCCCCTTTCCTTCCTTTGTCTTTTGTTATTGTTGCTGTTTTGATAACCAGGGATCATACACACTGGGTTTCTGTATTCCGCACAGTTATTAAAGTCATTCACACACTTTAGATCACAGTGCACCCTGGAGCTTGATATAAGTTTAGTTGTGACATTTGCAGGGCTGGGAATCAGTGACAGCAGTGTCATTGGAATCATATCTGACAAGCAGAGGTAATACTGGGGATCAAATTGAAGGAACTTGCCTCAGGCATGCTACCACTGAGCTGGCATCTGCTTCGAATTTGTTTGAAGACAGGTATTCAAGGCTCCATATGTAATAGGGTTCCCCAGTCTACCTTGCCATTCCCCAGTAGACACACATTGGGCTGACCACCTTTATTGACTACAAAAGAATAATAGTTTTCCTCCCAACCCTTTCCTCCAATCATTCTTTAAATCCTTTGGGAATCAGAGTACTCTACCAGGTATCTGAGGAAGACTTTAAGGAAACATCATCTCCAAACTATAATCAGTATGGAGAGGATGGCTATCAATTATTTGACATCACTTTTCATCCTCATTGACTAGAAGTCATTCTGGCTTCTGGAATCTCTCCCAGGATTACAAAGTATATTCAGATCACAAAGCACTAAGAATGTGGAAGTAAGTATCCTTTATGCACAATGCTAGTTAGGCAGATTTGATGTCAGAGATAAATAATTATAATCCAGAGGACTAAAAATATTAAATTGAGCAAAATTTTTAAACATGACATACACTAAAATGAGCTGTAAATTAGACATTCTCCATGACGTTTTTTATTAATTAGTAATTATTTACAGATAGCTTTACCGTTTTCTAATTTGACTTTAATCTCAAAATAGACTAGAACCAAAGTCCATTATAGGAAATGAGGCATATAAGCATTTGCAAATAAAGAAATGAAGAAATGAGAGATATAGTCATTAAAAGGCATTCACTATCTTCATAATTAAAAAAAGATCTCTCATATGTGAGACATAAAGAAACATGATAAAGGAATAGCAAATGACAAAAGCATCAGACCTTGAGTTTTTTTTTCCACAGAAATGAGTTTAAATGGGAGGGAAGGAGCTGGAAAGAGCCACTCTGGAGGAATATGTACACTCTGGTGAGAGGTAAGGTGTTAGAAGGATTCATGCATAGAAAATATTAACAGCATTGTAAATAACTGTACCTCTAAAAGGATAAAGAAAAGAACAAATTTTAGGTAACATATAAATTGCTAGAATGTACTGAATCTAATTTATTTAAGTTAATTGTAGGAAATTCAAGATGAGTTGTATCTGTACAAATTCCATATATGTGAGGATTTTGTAATGAAATTTTCATATTATGTAAGCTAGCCTAAATTATCTTTGCTATTTTTTCTCAAATACTTTATACAAAACAATGATACAACTTTGCTGTTTAAACAGAAAGGAGAAGATACTTTCAATTTTTTAAGTTATATATTCCAGGTGACCAAGAGGGCACGGATAAGTTCCTTTCTCATTTTAGTTTAGAATTGGCATAAGTGAATATATTAAGAATGTCAGAATTCACTCAACTGCTAAGAAAAGCCTGCCAATTAGCTTCTTAGCATTGTTAAAGGAATGAGCAAAAAAAATTTTTTTGTAAAGCTCTTAGGCTCCAGACTTATCCAAAGTATTCTTGCCAGACTTCTGGGATTCAGAATGGTTTGATGACTTTCTCATCTGTCACTTGAACTATCCTGCCATTGAAAAAGTTGGTACAATATTTAGATTTTGGGTGGTTCTAAATATAGTTGTAAAAGCAAAACCCCTTAATACTGTCCCCATAATAATATAGGATAGCTGGAGCCATTATTTAAACCTCATAAACACATGCAATTATGGTAACTATTAGACTGAGTGAAATAAGTCAGAGGGAGAGACAAGCACAGAATAGTCTCACTCATCTGTGGGACTTAAGAATAATAAGACAGTATGGTAATAATACCCAGAGACAATAGAGATGAGGGCTGGAAGGACTGGCCCATAATATAAAGCTTACCACAAAGAGTGGTGAGTACAGTTAGAGAAATAACTCCAATAACATCTATCATGACAATGATAGTGAGTGAGAGAAATAGTATGCCTGTCATGAAAAAAGTCAAGGGTGGAGTAGGAAGGAGATGGGGGCCATTGATGGGTGTTTTTTGCACTGGTGAAGGGCAGTGTTCTTTTTTATGGCTGAAATTCAACTACAGACATGCTTGTAATCATGGTTTTTAAATAAATATATTAATAAAAATTTAAAATAGAACCAAGTAGCACACCATTCACAAAAAAATATTCAAATCATGCCTTTAGGAAAAATTTAGTGAAGATATTGAAGAATTGCAGTGTAGCACTAGAGTTTTTCCAGAAGTGAGTTTTCACTGGGATCAAAATTGTTTCTTGAATATAGATAACAGAGATGAATATCAATAATTCCATGCTTTGAGGACTGGGTTTTTGGTAATTTCAAAGCATTTCATCTTTTGTTACATTCTTTTGTCTGTATTTATTAGAAACCCAGTAATGGGCTATAGAGATAGCTTGCATGATAGAGCACAGAGGTGGCATGAGGGAGATACTGAGTCTTGTTTTCTCTACCACCAGCCCCTACTCTGAGCAACATGACATATGCTCCAGCTGACCCCTGATCACCACCAGGTGACCCCTATTTTAAACAATTTTCAATAAAGTAAAACAAATAACGCCAGTGTTTACCTCAGGACAAAATTAATATATGTACCATCCACTTTCTATTCATAAACTTCAGCCTCTCCTTTAGATAAACTATATTGTTGACTTGTTTTTTCTGGATTAATTCATATTTGAATTAATTTGATCTCATTATTAAAATATGATTTGAGCAAGTTTTCAAGACTATAAACTAAATGTAATAAGCTATCTTTATTAAATAAGATATAGAGGTGAGAATCCACCTCAAATTACAAGTGAAGAAAATGTTTCTCGAAATTATACTACTGACTTTTTTGTGCCTAAAATATGACTGGCTTTCTGATAAAGATCAAAATTCCCCTAAGCTTAGGCTATATATTTATTGAGAAAACAACTGATGCATGGGTGACTTTGGAAACCATCCAATTCTTCTCATCTATTCAATAACTATTGATTCAAATCAAGTAAACCATTAACTTCTAATAATATTATTTTTTACAGGGCTTAAAGACAGTTTAGTCCAGGGTCTGTTTACATATTTACATGACGAATTTTAAATTCAATTTCTTTAACCAAATTTGATTTAATTTGTAATAAAATTTCTCAAAATCTATTTAGGAGGCCTCTAGAGACTAGCCTATGTTTTCTCCTTCACAACATACAGACATATAAACCAATATTATCTAGATTACATATATCATAGATTATATAGTGATCACAGATGACATACTTTCATATAATTATCAACAAACAGTTTTACTAATTTTATAATGTGACTCGATACTATTTTCTTCTCATAAGAAATGAATTCACAATTTTAAAGAAACTGGAAGTTATTTTTATAAGGCAGTCTGACATTGAATTAAGCAAAAATATATTTTTTATTTCTCTGAATTCCTAATTTATATAACTTGTAATTTTGAAACCATTTTGCTTTTAAAACATGTATTTCAATTAACTTAGATTTGAAAAATGCTTATGTTAAGTATATACAGCAATGCATTTTATATTAAAACCATATAATTACATTTTACAAACATGAAAAATGAATTAGTGCTGCATTATAAGTGGTGACAAATTTTCTTGTTTGTTCTAAATTCACTGAATAGTTACAGTAAGCTTCCTTGGCACAACTCAGAATAGCTCATTTGGCTATGAATGCAATGACTTCAGTTAGTGTGAAGAGATTGGTACTGTACTAAAGAAATAAAATCATATTTTTAAGATTCTGGTAGACAAGTGTGGGTATCAACAATTTGCCAGGATATGAAAAATAGTTTAAAATGACTAGGAACAGGGAAAGTACTTGTCCCAATAGAAAAAAATGATTTAATTTATATGATGATGGCTAACCTAAAGCTTTAGAGAGAAAAACTAGATGTTTGAAATTGTTATTAATTTAAAAGTACATTATGGTACAAGTTTAATAAAACATATTATTGGAAAATTGGATTAACAAATTTACACATCCTATCACCGGAGTATGATACTACTATATTTTTTTGTCTTATTTTTCAGTTGAACCTAGTTATGTCTAGATTTACTCCTATCTTAGCCTTCAGGGATTACTCTTGGCTGACTCCATGATTAGATGTCATACTAAACACTGAACCTGGGTTAGCAGCAAGAAAGGCAAACAAGTGGTGTATCAGCTATTTAACTCCTGGTAATATTATTTCTGCTTTGCTCATTTCTGTTTATTCTTACAGAGTAAAGTCAATATAAAAATCACAATTATAAAAACTGACTTGCATATATAGGAAAATAAGTTGTTCAAGAAGTTGAAGGATAAAAAGCTAACAAATTATTTGTAATACTAAGAATAATTTATGAGAGGCACAAAAAACCTGGCCAATACAATTATTTTCCAGTAGAGGTTTTTATTTTAAAAAGTATCTGATTAGAACAAAGGATGCAAAGCAACCTTTTATAAATATTATTTTAGAAATTAAAAATGGGTTGTAAAAGAAGAACATTATCATAAATGTAATAGAATCCAAGTCTATAGAGAGGAGTTAATGGAATTTGGGGACAGCTAAATGTTTGCAGGAGGAAGTATTTAGACACTGGTTTAAGTACATGAACTTAAATGTCCCTTACTCTGAAGTTCTCTGACTATGTAAAACTTTATAAATATGTCTTTACCATCTGGAATGGCTGCCACCCTCATGTTTAATTGGGACAGCCTATCAAATTCTGAGGGCTTTTTTCAGATGGAAATGTTTTTAGTTAATTGAATTTCTTATTTTAACAGAACAGATTCCTGTAGTCCTCATGATTGCAATGAACCTTCTGTGATATTTCTTCTGTTAAAAGAGCTAAGTAATTTCAAAATGCTTTATCTAATTATCACCCTAATCATCTACTGTTAGAATTGCATACTTAAATTTGTTGTCATCAATAGTTACTAAGAGTCTTTTAAGTATAATGAAGATGTAACAAATATTCCTTTAATTAAGAACAGTGCCATAAAGGTGCAAAGCAAATAAAGAAAAGAAAACGAAAAACAAAAAAGGAGAAAAGAGAAGAAACAAGAAAACAAGAAAAGTTCTTCAGAACAACATCAGAGAGGAAGATCGGAAAATACTATAATTGTGAGGGATGAAGATTATTTGAATTGTCGAGACAAAGGCAAAGTGGGAGAGGGCTATGGGCATTTTTATGGGATGTGGCTCAGTAAATTTGTATATTAATTCCATAAAATTCGACACTTTAAATCATTTAACTAAAATACTATAAAAATTAAGTATAGAAAACAGCTAAAGAATATGGAAAGGATAGAAGAATATAAATAAAATTATTAATTTGTGTCTCTAACAAAAAGAAGCAACTCTGAAAATATGATTTGAGTATTTCAGATATGGCTTTGTTAAGGTTTAGACATTGTGTACTTAATTCAGTAGACAACAAAGGAATGATTAAAGGGTTAAAGTAGGTGAACCCTAATAGCAAGATTAATCTTATAAATTATGTGATATGGAATAAGATGGGAGAAAGCCTGTATTCATAATAACTAGTTATAAACTTATTAAAGTAAGTTAGCATCTGAAACTGCAATGATACTACTAGGATCAATGTCCTTCAATCCCAAATCATATTTCGCAATCCTTGAATACCTTTGGTTAGGAAAGATCTAACAGAATGAACTTGTTTGACCATTTTGGCCATCAGATATGTGGATGGAAAAATTACCATGTGAAAGATATGAAAGTACACTTGATGATAAACAACTTGCTCAAAGCTACTTTAAAACATGAAACAATTGCTTCTCTCTATGATGCTTGATGTACTTGAGTAAATAGCCCCAAGTCTATATAGATCTTGAGAAAAATATTTATTAAGTAGTTGAGAAGCTTCACTGGTGTGAAAAATGATTATGACTACCACAGCAAGCAGTCAGCAAACAGTGGATGAGTCCTCATAAATAGAATATTTAATGTACTTAATATCAAGTGTTGAAAGTGATTTCATTTTGTCCCTAATGCACTGAAAGCATTTTAAGCTGCTGCATTTGATTGGTCCCTGTCATAATGTTTCTGCCTCAACCACAAAGCACTATCTGCTCATTTCTTTCAGTTCATTCTTACTTAAAATAATGAACTAAAAAGCAGAGCCTTCCAAGGTTTGGATAAATGAGAAAGGACTCTAATTTCAAAACTGAAAGTTCAATTGACTGTTCATAGAACTGTTTAAAAAAAATAAAACAGCATGCTGCACATTTTAGGTCTTCATCAGCATAGACATTGAAGTTCCCAAATTATTCAAATGCCATGCTTTTAGTTCCATACTCCTTGGAAACTTTCTTTTTCAAGCCGTAAAATATCTTTTTTGACATATCATCAAGTTAATAAAATAAAATTGCATGCATGCCTTACTGTTCCTCCTCATCATACACATTATTAGAAAGTGCCATAATCAAGTAGGACTTATTAAAAGTTCACTTGTACAAGTGTCTTGATTTCAAACTGATGTGAGGACTTTCTTACATATTTGCATATTTGGGCAGGATGTCCAAATTTGAACTTTCATGTCAGTTGTTTTGAGAAATATGTAATATCTAAGTGATTTTCTGCTTCTTCCTCTTATTCCTTTATGTGCTTTTGACCCAGTAGAAGAAATGATTCCACGGTATATACCTGAATATTTTGAATAGCTATTTTGATTTCTGTTAGTTCTTTTTCATTTTAAAATTCATCTTAGTTTATTGTTATTTTAATATTTAGACCAACCATCGTGGTAGTCAGGGTTTACTCCTGGCTCTGATCTCATGGTGTGTTCAGGAGACCATATGGTATATCAGGGATAGACCCTCGTTTGTCCATGCATACTATCTAAAAATAAGTTTAATAGAAATTTCAGTTAGAGTTGTTGTATAATGGAATGATGTTTCTGCTTCTTGACAATAAAAGCAATATTAACGATCAATGGATCACACTGGCATTCTTGGAAGGTTGTCAGCCATGCAGTTATTTGTCCCTTTACTCAAAGTTTGTGAATTGGAAGCAGACCTTTTATTAAACTGCATCGTGATTCATAAGGCCAGAGGAGAACAGAATATGCAGTTTTAATTGTGAACTTAGTTTGAAATAAATTTTTCATAGTTCAAATTATTAGAAAATAAATTGGTTGCTTTCTATTTCTCTTGAATATAGATGTTACAATATCAATGCAGTGAACATTGAAATTTTACCTATAAGCTTGCTGACTCATTCAGTAAAAGTTGTCATACAAATCAATTATTGCTTAAGTGATAGTTCCTGGGTGTGGGAGTTAAGCTTAAAGATTTGAATTCTGGATTTAAAAATACCTATTCACAAATAACTAAGCCCTGCCACTTACTGAAAGTTGTTTTATACTAAGCAACTTTATTTTTGTATAGTAAATAACTCCATGGAACTGCTGTGACAATGAAAAATTTATGAATTACTTCCCTAATCTAACCCTTCTACATTGCATAAATGTATAGTAATTGTCAAGTATAAATGCTTTTCATCTTTTATACCCAGGTCATCAAAATAGCAAGCGTATATTGACAGTTCTTCATATTATATTAAGTTTTGAATACTCATGCCCCCGTGTGTTATGTCTCTTTATATGAAGGATTAGTACTTAAATATTTCAAAGTCTCAAGGAGTATCCAACATATAATAAAATCATCTCTAAATTACAAGACTTTTAAAATAGTTAACTTATATCATTCCATGAATAGTACTGTATGACATTTTATAGTTCTCATTTGTTTAAGTTAAATTCTGATAGGCACTAAAAGAAATAAATTACATGTACCTATGCTTTTAAATTTGGCTTCTAAATATAACCATCTTTGCATTTTTATAATAAAAATCATGTCAATTTTCTATTTCAGAGTTTGGAAATTAATTTTTCTGAAGTTATTTTCAGACATTAGTTTTGTAAGCTATTATGTAATTCTGATATGCAGCTACAGTTCAGAATCTGTGGTGAAAATAAGTTCTTGAATTTGTTGTTGGCAGAAACTACAAGTGAACATAATATATTGACAGACTTCTTAAACAGATGAAATTCAAGCCCTGTCAACAACTTATATGGAGTACACTTATTATGCACAAGCATGCTCTCCTATCAAATTCAAGGAAATACTTGGTAAAATCATAACAACACATTTGCAGTTAAAAATGCTGAAACAAAAGCCAAAAAGGTCATTTAAGGATAGCTATTAATTAGAAACCCATCATCATTAAAATGATTTGTTCTCACAGATTACTTTTCAGTTCATATGTTTTATAGTTCCTCTTAAGAAACAATTCTAGTACATTTTTTTATCTCAAACAAACCCTGCACATTCATCAAAACAATTCATGCAATTATGTATTAGAATATAGTAGTATTGTATTTATTTGGCTAATTTTTAACTATCATATCAGATGTATAAGATTTGCTGCCATCTCTGATTTGTATGCATTGATGTTTTCCCAACACCTCATACAATGTTCATAACTGTTAAATGTTCATTATTGGAAATGATGTCGCTAGTTACTTGTTTACAAATAACAAAAATGCAGAAAATTTACCATAATTTAATCAAAAGATGGACCAGAACAGTTTTAATTTAGTAAATTATCGCAGCTGATGTCTTTTAGTACAAAAGATTTTAATCATCTTTGATAATTTATTCATATTTAGTTTTTAGAAGACTGATGACTAGCAGATGTCTTGCTTGTGGATCTCTTTTATTATAGAATTATTTGTGTGTGTTTATATTCACCACAATTTTTTGTTGATTTGGTTTGTATTTATGCTGAAGAATTTCCACCCCAAGTTATATATAATAAGATATTATTCAAAAGCCTTTAATCCTTAAGTCTTAGGCATATACTTAGTCCTAACTGGTACAGCAAAGACTATTTTCCAAATCTGCAAATAGAATTATACTATTTTTTCCTGTTTTTGCCTCTACTATGTGTATCTATTCACAAAAACATGTATATAAATTATGGACAGAGCAATTCTTTGGCCATGCATTTCATGGTGTAGACAATTGTCTTTTTCAGATAACCATCATCTCTTTTGTAAAGATTTTTATAAACAATGAAAATATTCCCATAAGAAGAGTATTTTTAGGTCAGATAAATAAGAGGAATATTAGTATGTACATGTAGATGTATGAGTTTAGAGAAATATGCACTAATGTGTATATATAATAGGAATAATTTTATGTTTATTTGTGATATTCATATATACTCACATACTGAAGTATATTCTAATCATAAAAATTAAGAATAAAATTTACTTTGAAGTTATTCTATAATAGACAAAATTAATTTGTACAGATATTATCTAGGTCATGTGTCTTTATCCAAATCAAAATATCAGTCAATCCTATTAGTATTTTTAAGTCTGTTGACAGTTCAAGATATGAATATACAGACCAGACTATAGTTGGCAGTCAAACTATCCACTTTTATTTCATTATCAGAACTTATAATGTAACATATTTTAAAAATTGCGGTATCAGCCATAGAGCTTGAAATTGTCCTCATGCTTTACATTTCTAATTCTTTTATATACTTCCATTCCAATAGGAACACACCAATTTAGACATCAATGTGGATCCACCGGCATCTAACAAAGAAACAAAGAAGCAGAGAATCAATCATCAACAAATCTTTTAGCAAACTACAATGACTTAATGACCTCGTTGCAAGATACATTAATTTTATTAAATTTTCTTATAGATGTACCTATAAAAAGTAATCTCATTACCACTTACCTCATGGAGGTAGGGCGTTTGCCTTTCATGCAAAAGGTCATCGGTTCGAATCCCGGTGCCCCATATGGTCCCCCGTGCCTGCCAGGAGCAATTTCTGAGCATGGATCCAGGGGTGGCCCCTGAGCACTGCCGGGTGTGACCCAAAAACAACACCAAAAAAAAAAACCCCACAAAAAAAGATACAATATAAAATATATCATTTCATGCCTGTCGACTGTGTAATATATGGTCTTTAAATAAGTAATAGTAAAACAAGTAAATGAGGTTCAACGATTATTTTTCAACTTTTCTGACTGTTATCTCCTTGTTTCTTTCTTGTGTACCACTCCACTTATCAATTTGCCCATAAATATGATTACAGGCTTCTCCCACTTGCATAGTTTTCACTTGTTTCCCTCTTCGAATATCCTGAGCACCCAAAAGAGGACTCAGATTTAAAAAGCTTGATTAAATCATTGATATTATGTTGCTATATTTGATATCTATCTAGTATTTCTTACAATTATTTTATTTCAATAATTTCTTCAAGAATGTAAAAAGTAGCAAAAAATTAAATGTAAAATGTAGTGGAAACTCTTCTATATTTGTACCACTACAGGGAGTAATTCTGTCATTTGTGTATTTGAAATGTCTAGGTAATGATGAAATAAAATAATGAGGGAAAAAGTGTTCATTATTTGTACATTATATCAGACCGTCAAAAAATCCAAGAAATAAATAAATGAACAAACTAATAGAATTATTAAGATAATCCATTAGCTTGGATAAATTAAAGATTAATTATTTAGATCAATAGTGTAAATTTTACTAAGAATAAACAAGCATATCAAAACAAAAATTATCCCATCTAAAGTAGAGAGGTGCAATAATATGTCTAATAAGAATTGCACAGTGTCTACTGAGCAACACAAAATTGCCCTAAGTGGCAGATATTTGTTACTATATCTGCTTTAAAATAATTATTTGGGTCCAGAGAGATAGTCCAGCGGAGAGGACACTTGCCATGCACAGAGACTACTGAGCTTTGCTTCTAGGAACCCTATGTAATTTTCTAAACCCTGCCCGGTATGATTTCTGAATTTTGAGACATGCATAAGCCCTAAGTATTGCAGAGTGTGGGCCCAAATCAAAATAGATAAATAATAAAAGAAATATTAGAGAATCAATGTGGACATAATGCTCAGGTGTCACTTTGATACTTAGTGCTTGCTCCTATCTCCAGGGGAGCAGTTTTTGTGGTTTAAAAATCCTTTTTTATTAATGGAGTTTTTGTTTTTGTTTTTGTTTTTTATTTTGGAGACATAAACAAAGTTGTGTTCCAGGGTTACTACTGGCTCTCAGCGCAGGAATCACTACTGGCAGGTTTCAGGAACCATATGGAGTGCCTGATATAGAACCCAGTTCTAGGTGTACAAAAAGCCCTACCCAACGATTTTTTTGATCCATCACCACAAAAGTAATATATTTTACATGTATTGTTATCCCAATTTATTTTAAATGAATTAGCAGTATCACATTTAAAATGTGGTGAAGGGAATTGGAGAGACCGTACATTGGGCAAGGTAGGTTGGCTTGCCTTGCACAAAGCCAACGGATTCACTTTTTAGCATCCCATGTGGTCCCAGAGCCTTGGAGCCTAAGAGTAATTCCTAATGTCCCACATCACTAAACATCAGGGAAATGCAAATCAAAACAACAATGAGGTATCATCTCAGATCACAGAGTACACAAACATTGCTGATACCTTTCAGAAAATAATATGGATATTCCTCATAAAATTGGAAATTGAGATCCTATATGATCCAGCTATACACTCCTATAATATACCCTAAGAACACAAAAACACAATAAAAAATGTCTTCTAGGGGCTGGAGCATTGACGCAAGAGTTAGGGCGTTTGCCTTGCACACGGGTAACCTAGGACTGACCGGGTTCGATCCCTTGGCATCCCATATGGTCCCCCAAGCCAGGGGCAATTTCTGAATACATAGCCAGGAATAACCCTCGAATGTCACATGGTGTGGGCCCAAAACAAACAAACAAACAAACAAACAAATATGCCTTCTACACTCCTATGTCCCTTGCAGTGCTATTTACAGTAGCCCGGACATAGAAACAACCCAGATTTCTTAAAATAAATGAGTAGCTAAAGAAACTGTGGTAACATGTACACAATGGAATACTAGGCAGCTGTCAGGAAAATTGAAGTCATGAAATTTTCCTATACATGAATGGACATAAAAACTATTATGTTGAGTGAAATAATTCAGAGAGAGATATATAGAATCATTATTAGTCTCACTCATCTATGGGTTTTAAAAATAATAAGAGCATGGTAGTAATACCTGGACACAACCGAGACGAGGGCCAGAAGACCGGCCCATGAAATGAAGCTTACCATGAGCTTAGTTAGAGAAACAACTACACTAACTACTATCATGACAATGATAGTGAGTGAGAGAAATAGATGCCTGTCTCAAAGACAGGCAGGGTGTCAGGGAAGGAGGGATTAGGGGGGCATTGGAGGTGGGAAGGTTGCACTTTTGAAGAGAAGATGTACCTTTTATGACTAAAACCTAACTACGAACATGTTTGTAACCATGGTGCTTAAATAAAGATATTATTAGAAAAATAAAAGTATTTCCTGGGCTCAGGTCCAGGAGTAACACCTGTGTATAATAAGTATGCCTTCCCCCAAAATTAGGTGGGAAAGTTTTAGAACCAGATTTATAAAAACATAATAAAAACAAACAAAAAATATAGTATTTTCAAATTTTGTCTTTTACATAATTTTATTGTATTTCTATTTTCAAGGCTTTATTTTTCAGAAATCTTTAAAGTTACATAATTGGAAACGGAATTAAAAAACTTGCTCTAGTATGTTATTTTAAATTTTAAGAAGTGTTAAAATATGACACTCTTTTTTTTCCTCTCAGTTTTTTTTCAATTTGCAGAACTTTAAGTTCCAATAGAGCAACTGTGGAGGAGGATCACTAAAAGATAAAAATTCAGAATATTTCTATCTAATGATTCTAGTTGTATTCATTGTGAACTTGTTTTAATATTAAATTTTAACACATATATCACATCAGAAATATATCAAAGGTTTGGGCTGAAGTGATAGCACAATGGGTATGGTATTTTCCTTACACAAGGCCCATACAGATTCATTCCCCAGCATCTCATATAGTCCCTGACTCTGCCAGGTGTAACTTCTGAGTGCAAATCAAGGAGTTGTCCCTGAGTGCTGCTGGCAACCCCAAAAGAAATATATCAAATGTTACTAAGCAAAAATTTATTTTGCTATAGATTGTTTTACTCTTTAAATTGAGGCAGTATTTACTTTCATACTATACAAGAGTAAGTTTCAGTTTCTAATAAGTATACTATAAAATTACTTTAAAATATTTGTAACTTGGTTTTTAGCATATCTCATTCATATTTGAGTCATAAAATGCACATTCTAATTCTATGTAAAGAGAAACATAATCAGTTGAATCTCTCTAATTTAAATATTTTTTTCAGTATATTGTTTTAAATCAAATCTGGCTGGTGTTTTTAAATGCCAATGGGAGATTCATTTCTTAAATTAAAAACTAAAATAACAAAATACAGTAAAATAAGTAAAGTTAAATAAAGTAAAACAAAATTAAAGTGAAGTAAAGGAAACAAAAAAAAATAAAGGACTCTAGAATGATAATCTGCTAAGAGCAGATTTTAGAAGTACAGATCCAATGCCATATACTAAATGTCACTCACAGATTTAAGGCCACATATGAGATGGCATAAGTCTCTCTGACTATGAAACTTGTATGTTTTGACACAACCAGGCATTTGGATCACAGACAAGGGTAAAATTATAAAATATGAATCGCAAGTTATACTGGATGTAAGACAAGTAGTCACAGCACAAACTTCCTAAGGACTCTCATTTTATTTGACTTTGAAAATGATCAGGTATCTATGGGACAAAGAGAATTCTATTTGAAGTGGACTATTTTATTAATATTTTGAAATAGAATAAAGATTTTTTTAAACGAGTCAATTATATGAAAATGAGCACAGGAATTCTACCTTGACAAGCAGAGCATCTTAAAATAAATACTAGGGATATATTAAAACTCATTAGAAAATACATGGGGAAAAAATTCCTGTTTCACTTGACAGTTCACTCAAAAGCATTAGCAGCTTCCTCCTGGGTGTTGGAATTAATTCTGCCACAAATATATTTAGTACGTTTCAGGTCCCTTCCCCAGTAGGTTTCCACACTTCATTCTTCAAGTTATTGCTGCTTTTCTCTGTCTCGTGCTGTGTAGAGAAATGATAAGATATTGAAGGGAAACCGATTACTTCGGGTTGTCAACATAATCTGTTCAATTGTTTTTGGTGCCTGTTGCTTCTGACTCCTTAAGGAATTCTCAGATTCTATTTTTTTTTTTTTTTTGGCATTGCTAACCTTGTTCCAGAAATAAAATTTGTATCCATTGTTATGCGTTATGTTTCCAATATGTGTTAGAGTTGGACTGATACTTTTGTTGTCATTCATTTTCTATCACTAAAAGCACTAATTTGTTTCACACCCCTATGAATTAAGATTTGGAGATAATCTTTAAAGAGGAGTATTGGAAGAGGTCATGAGCCATTTATATGATTTTCATAGAGTTTTTTTTCTCTTCTTGTTTATTTTATCCCCAAATGACCAGATTATCTATCTAACTTATCCTTGTGACTGTTTATTCTTTTTCTTTATGAAGGAAGGCTCAGTATTTTAGTAAAAACAAATGAGTTTCATTTAAAATCATGAGGCTTTCATATTACTCTGAACTCTATTTTGTGGTTGTTAAATAGACAGCTATATATTTATTTTTATAACTATTGCATGATCATAGTTGTTTTTCTAAATTTGTTTTTAGTTTTGATCAGAGGTTTTTTGTTTTTGTTTCATTGTTTGTTTTTGTTGTTGTTGTTGTTATTGTTTGCTCATGGTGCTCAAGGTTTTCTCCTAATTCAGTACTCAGGGATCACTGTGAAGATGATTAGTCAACTACAAATGCCAGTGCCCTGTCCACTGTACTGACTCACTGGCCCTCATTTTGTGAACATTTTCATCTCTTTGATTAAAATAAAGAGCTGTAGTTTGCTGATGTCAACTTTCTACATGAGAGAAATTTAGATGATCCATTTAAGGTAGTATTCGGGTCTAATGTAAATCACGAAAGTTGTATTTTACTCTCTTAAGACCACCTTATAATTTAAGCCTTGTATTTTGCTGGAGTTTTGAATAATAGATGCTATTTTTATTTAGCAAGGTAATATGGTAGTTCCCACTAGTTAAAATTAAGCATCATTTTATTAGAGTTTATTGAATAACAGATTTCTTTATCAATGTGCTTTAACTATTGTAGATTTTTAGCTAGTATATTTTCAAAATAGTATACATACAGCACATTAGCTATAGAATTAAACCACATACTTAAATTACTATGTTTATTGCTAAAACTTGACATTTTAAAATAAACTGTAATATGCAACAAAGATTATGAAGATGTTTTCCTAATAAATAATATTACTTGTTTACTTGCAAATGTGGAAGATTATTTACTGTGAAATAAGTACTACAATGATAGTTTTAATTTGAAAGAACTTAATCTACTATGTCTTCTTGAGCAATATGCATTTAATTTGGGCATTTTTATTTTATATTGACCGACTGAATTAAATTAAGTTGAATCTATATAGCACATCTTAAAAGTATGACAAATTTAGTTAAAAAGAGATGGTTTCATTTTGAAATATATTCAGTTTATATTCCATATCAATTTAAACTTACTTTAATTAGCTCTTGATAATTGAGGTTTATATACAATTAATTAGCTATTTCTCTACTTCTTAATCATTTTTCTTTCTGGTTCCTAGATTTTCTCATTTGTAAAATAAATAGATAGAACTGAAAAATCTCAAATGCACCTTCATGCTCTAAACTTTCTTGATTTACAACTGTGCTTATAAACTGTGTCAAGCTCATAATTCATAATTGGTCTCTCAAAATGATTTCACGGCAGGGGCCGTAAGGATAGTGCAATGGCTAGGGCACTCTCCTTGCAGAAAGCCAACCTGGGTTCAGACTACAGCATCACATATGGTGCACTGAGCACTGCCAGGTTTGATTCTTGAATGCAGAGCCAAGAGTATGTCCTTAGCACTGCTGGGTATGGCCTCAAAATACAAATAAGCATAAAAATTTATTTTCAGTCACATTTCAGTCTTTATATTTTACATTTAGGTCTTTATAGAGGGATGGAAAAGAGGTGGACTAGACAATGAGTAATTGAACAAGTAAATATGGTAAAATGCTACAGTATTTTTTTTAGAGAGAATTGTAGCCTCATTGAAATTTTTGTTTGTTTTTTGTTTTGGAGCCACACCCCGCGCACTCAGGGGTTAGTCCTTGCTCTGCTCTCAGAAATCGTTCCTGGCAGCCTAAGAGACCATTTACGAAGCCCGGTATTGAACCCGGGTTTGTTCCAGGTTGTCAGCATAAAGTCAGACACCCTACTGCTGTGCTATCACTGGCTCAGCCTCAAGGGACATTAAATAACAAAGTCAGTAACATGTTTGGAAGATAACAGTTATGGGTCATGTCAAAGTTTTTCTGTCTTTTTCCATTGCTGATCAATAGCAATATCGTTCCCCAAGCAACTGGAGACAATGGTGAGCCAAAACTGAAAAAGGCCTTAGATCTAGGATCAAAATCCTGTATTCTGCATTTCAAACAGAAATAAAATCACAGTGATAATTGGAGCAATTGATAATTGAACAATATTTGGGAACTCTTTGACATATAAACTACTAGATGACATTTTGTCTTTGTAACCAGGCACCACCAACTATTTGAGCCTCATTTCCAAAACACAATAAATAACAATATATACATATTAATGAAATACCTTTGCTAATAAACATATATCATTACCAGGCTGATAGATTTCATCCTGATTGGATTTCCTTCTTAGTAAAATTAAAGTCATATCTATATGCCTCCTTCAATGTTCATTTGGTACAATCTCACTGTCCTTTCCAGTCCAGTGGATATTATCTCTTTTTAAATGTCTTGGTGAATACAAGCGTACAATTTCTTTATATTCCCTATCTTTCTATTGCAACATTTGTTCCATAGTTTTATTTTATCTAATTAATTTTATATAAAGTAAGATTTAATACAAGTAGGTAAATTCACTAAAGGAACCGGAAAAAAATTTAACTGTTATAAAGAAATATATATATATATACATACACATCTATAGATAGATAGATATATTAGTCATACTAGATCTAATTAAATCTGAATAGTTTCTACTCTTCTATGTCTTTAGTGGATTGATGATTAACCAGTGTACTGTTATGAAAGATTTTCTCAAAATAAAAAATTTATAAAAACTATTCAAAGTTACTCAATGTTTTATTATGACTCACCGTTTTTATGTGATTGTCTTTTTTTCCTCCAAACAAATGCTCGCTTTGTATTTTATTTAAAAAGAAACATTCTGTGTGACTTCCTACTCATCACATGTTGATTGACTTGATTTTCTTTCATTATTATATACCTATCTTTGTATTATTCATCTTGAGAATAAAAGGGCTATACCCACACATTTTTGTGTTTTGGGGGCGGGGACAGCCAATGGTCAAAGGTTCCTTCTGTCTGTGAAGTTAGGAATTATTCCTGGTTGTGCTTGAGACCATATGGGAGGATGAGTTTGGCCTGGGTTGGCCATATACAAGGCACTTGCCCTTTTATTGTAGCTGTAGTTGGCCATCTATGACACAACTCTGTAGTAATTGGCTGCATATAAAGCAAGTGCCCATTCTGCTGTAGTATTGATCCATCCCATATAATATACAACTTATTTTAGAATATTTTGTAGCACTCTGGGAATAGTGCCTAATGTTTCAAATCTTCACGTGTTTGAGATCGTATCATGTTATGGAGGATTTGTTTTTTATTTTACAATATTATTATATTGTTGCTGCATATTTGTTTAAAGCAAGTAATCAACTCAGTATAGATAGCATATAAATATATTGCAGGAATTTTGTTGGTTATAAACTCACTATTTCCTGTTAACTGATAACAGGTTTTGCAATTAAAAATATTCAGAGGCCGGAGAGATGGCACAGCGGTAGGGTGTTTGCTTTGCAAGCGCCCAACTCAGACCTAATGGTGGTTCTAATCCCGGCATCTCATATAGTCTCAGGGCCCTCCATGAGTGATTTCTGAGCATAGATCCAGAAGTAACCTCTAAGCACCACTGGATGTGTTTCAAAAACCAAAAACATAAAAAAAAAAAAAAATTCAGAGCTTAGAGCGATAACACCGCTGGTGGGGCTTTTACCTTGCATGCTGTTGATCTGGGTTTGATTCACAGCATCCCATATGGTCGCCTGAGCAATGTCAGAAATAATTTCTTAGCCTCAGAACCAGAAGTAACCAATGACATTGCTGGTGTGGTCCAAAATAAACAAACAAAAAAAAACCACAAAAAATATTTCTACTGATCAGCTTTGATTAAATTTGTTTTGTTTTGTTTTGTTTTGGGTCATACCCGGCAGTGCTCAGAGGTTACTCCGGGCTCCATGCTCAGAAATCGCTCCTGGCAGGCACGGGGGACCATATGGGGCACCGGGATTCAAACCGATGACCTTTTGCATAAAAGGCAAAAGCCTTACCTCCATGCTATCTCCCGGGCCCCTGATTAAAATTTTTAATAGCGTTTGATATCTGAATTCTCATGATATTTCAATTTAATTAAAATGTCATCGTACTTAAGAAATCACAACTAATGTTATTATTCTTTTCAAGAGACCTTTAGATGTATTGTTCACTTAATTTAAGGTGTGTGTGTTTAATCAATAGTATTGATCCAAAGACAATTATCCAAATATGAGCAAAATGGTAATTATTTGATTACAATCTAAGACATTGCCTTGGTATTCTATATTGTAAGAATTTTAATAAGAAACATATTGCATTTATAGCTAAAACTTTATAAAATATATTAATCGTTCTCTGCTTTTATGAAAAGCATGTAAGGGAAGGGAGTCCCACAGCAATTTTACCCAGAGAGATGAGACGCATATAGTATGTGAAAGTATTATGGGCCACTCTATTTTATTGTAGATAGCTATTGTTACTTCTACAGAAGCATCATTAATACACTATCACAAGAGAATCTTTTTCCTTTGTTTTTCTCCTGGAAATTTGACAAAGGAGTTTCATTTTTATTCACCATCCCTTTCAGGTGTTTCTGTCAAATAATTATTTTCCCTCTGGAGATACAAAGATTCTGAATGGTAGACAGAATTTGTTTAAACTGCCTTTTATATTTGAAGTACTTATTTACATCATTTCTTTCATAAGAAATTCAGTTACTGTAATTTTTAGTAAAATGAGATGTAGATATAATCCAGGCAGGCCATCTTTATGCATATGACAATGTGACACAAGTCAGATCTGTTTATTAATCATTTTCCACCCAATCCTCTTCTGAATTAGATGTGTGTGTGTGTGTGTGTGTTCTCTCTGTGTATTTTGTACTTCTCTTGTTTAAGAGGTTGTGGTGACAGTAAAATTGGTTTATGTCATAAAGTTATATAATCAAAAGAATTTATCGAATGTGCTATGTTCTTATAGATAGTATTTATTATTTTATTTATTTTATTATTTTATTCTAAGACCATGATTTAGAAAATTGTAGAATTTCATGCATAAAATATTCCGGCACTACAGACCCCAACTCTACACTCCAACATTGTCATTGTGTTCTTCAGCATCCTATTCACCCCAAGTTCTACCTCTGATCACTCTGGCAAGCTTTCTACTAAAAATAAATGTTTCAGTTTTCTGTTGCCTTTGGTCACTTGCTATTTCCCTATTATATTGATTTATTTACTAAATATTAGAAAGGCCATTCTGTGTCTGTCCTCCTGACTAACTTTGCTGAAACCAGCAAATGTCTTCTTATATAAAACGAGTTCTCTAATAATGTATGTGTGTGCATCTGTGTGTGTATGTGTGTGTGTGTGTGTGTGTGTGTGTGTGTGTGTGTGTGTGTGTGTGTATGGTTTTATCCATCGATGGTCCATAATGAAAGTTCAGTTTTTAGCTTTATATTGTTAACTGTCCATATTTTTTCCCAAAAGTCTGAACCAGTCAACATTCCCACCATTAGTGAACGAGAGTAACATTTTTGCCACAAACATACCATCACTGATTGTTTTTGTCTTTAAGATGTGTGTCAGTCTCACAGGTGTCAGATGATATTTCATTGTTTGTTTGATTTACATTTCTTGATGGTACGTGATACATAACATTATTTATTGTATGGTCATTGACCAGCTTATGACTTATTTGCACTAGTATCTGTTTATCTCTTGATCCTGGTATTCAAGATAGAGATTATAAAGTTATTCTCACGAATATTTAATAAGAAAGATTTTTAAGGTAATATTTTCCTTGAAAATCAAAGAAGCCTGGATATACTGGACTGTCTCCATATACATTGATTATTTGTTTAAACAAAACTAGGCTTATTTTCCTCACTCTATATAATAATCTATCCATTATTTATTCCATTGATCATCTCCCTAAAAAGTGGTCAGTTAATGCATACAAATGCACTATAGGATCTGAGATAGGTCAGCAAGACAGCTTGAATCATAAAAAGATGCTTTTTTATTCATGTATACCGTCAATTACTGTCAATCACCATTAGAATGATAGATACAGAATTTGAAATGTAAACTGGGAAACACAAATTCAGAAGTTAGGACACTGAGTAAACTTATTTCTTTCCTTTTTATTTTTTGGTTTTTGGGCCACACCTTGTGATGCTCAGGGGTTACTCCTGGCTATGTGTTCAGAAATTGTTCCTAGCTTGGGGGACCATAAGAGATACCAGATTGAACTGGCACGTGCAAGGCAGACACCTTACTGCTTGCTCCACCACTCTAGCCTCGCATACCTATTTCTTTAGGAAATATATTGAGAATAGGCTTACCAGTTATTTTCAGGCATTGTGTGATCTGTAGGCATGTTTACTCCTCTATGTATAGAGGAGTAATATAGAGGAGTAATGTATAGAGGAGTAAATTTCATGTAATAATGGTTTGAAGCCATTTGTAAGGCTTTAAGTTGATTGTTTTAATAACTATGAGTATTTAAACGTTTTGAAAAACATGTAAAAGACATAGATGCACTAAAAGTATGTTTTGTTTTGTTTGGAATGTTTTCTTTGTGTAAATCATATTTGTTGAATGATTTCTTAGTATGGAGCCTTTAACTTTTTAGTAGAACCACACCATTTTCTAAAGATTGCCTTAGAGTAACGAATAAGTCACTTTCATGTAAGCTAGACTCAAGCCAGTGATTTGGAGTAATTGAATCTTTGTCCCATCAATCTCATGAACCATTTAGTCCCCATCTCTAGAGCAGTTTTAAGTCTATTTCTAAATGTGTATTCTATTTTTATATTATGCCAATCAACTATGCTCTCAAAGGAAAGCAAGTGAATGGTTCAATTATGGCCATTGATGCTTTCCACTCAGTTTCAGGCCCACTGCTTCTGAATTACTGTGGGTAAAACTTGGATATTCCCCATGGAGAAGAATAATGGAAGAGAGAGAAAAAAGAGATTGATACCATAGATAGAGTGCTCGGTATTTTTTAAAAAATCTTTGTTCCCTTGACTATATGTCGTTAGTTATAATAACTATTTTTCATGTGTCTAGAGAATGAGGATATTCCATTTGTTTTATTTGTCTATTTAAAAATTTATCTGTCTCCCAAATTGCATGTTTCATACACAAAAGGTCACACAGATACTTTAGCAAGATATGATCTGAATTTATAAGAATACAATACAGTCACTGAGGATATTCTACTGAAAATTTTGTTAGAAAAACACGACAGTCTTCAGCAAAATTAAACATACAACAAATTAGCTTTTAACTGCTATGTGCATTATAGTAAATGCCAGTATTTTTCTTTTATATAATATTTTAGACAGAGTTGAATAGTTTATATTGAATTTTTTAATTTCCATTGTTTATCATTCACACTGTATTAAATATTTATAAATAGAAGCTATTTCACATAAATGCATTTTCAATATTTAAAAATCTAGTAATGTAATGCCTACACATAGCATGTATATATGTTCATATGTATATGTATATATATTCATTTATATTTTATATTATGTATAAAATAAATATAGACACATTATATTTTAAAATATGCCCCAATACAGATTCTTATATTATTAATTTACTTTATAGATAATGTATCAAATATTTGACATTGTTGATCATATTTTATTTCCTGGAAAGTTTAGTAAAATTACTATTATTATTATTTTTTTTTTTTGGTTTTTGGGCCACACCCAGTGACGCTCAGGGGTTACTCATGGCTATGTGCTCAGAAGTCACTCCTGGCTTGGGGGACCATATGGGAAACCGGGGGGATCGAACCGCAGTTCGTCCTAGGCTAGCACAGGCAAGGCAGGCACCTTACCTCCAGTGCCACCGCCCGGCTCCCAGTAAAATTATATTTTAAAACAAAGAAAGAAATGAAAGTAGAAGGAAGAATAAAAAAGGCACAGCAACAAGAAAATTTGTGAAAATTATTGTATCTTGAATTGAGGTCCTGAAGTCATTGTCAGATTATTAAGCTCTTGTTACTTTTATGTTTTAAACTCTTTTGTTTAAGAACTGTATTTGGGGGCCCGGGAGATAGCATGGAGGTAAGACGTTTGCCTTTCATGCAGAAGGTTATCGGTTCGAATCCCGGTGCCCCATATGGTCCCCCGTGCCTGCCAGGAGCAATTTCTGAGCATGGAGACAGGAGTAACCATGAGCACTGCCGGGTGTGACCCAAAAAACAAAAAAACAGAAAAAAAACACAAAAATCAAAAAACAAAAAACAAACAAAAAGAAAGAACTGTATTTGACTTTGGCTACATATTAACATTGAGATTGGTGTGTTCCTATGGAGATGACAGTATTATGCAAAAAATGGAATTATGAGAAATTTTAATCACTATTACTTTTACTTATTTTGCAACTTCTGAGAGGCATGCTTATACTTGACAGGACTTTGGGAAATATGGCAAGGTGAGGGGTGTGTGCCCAGATTCATTCGAAAAAAGTCTTGGTGATCAGCCAGGATATCAACATACCTGGAATTTTGGTCAGATTGGTGTTTCTTCAGAGAGCCATAGAGGAATTGTGAATCAGGACCATTGGCAAAGTGGGACGTTTTGGATTTATCATGCAGCAGGGCATTGGCAGGGCAGGGTCTTGGCCTACACTCTCTTCCTGAAATTGCCAGCTATCAATAGCATGGTTGGTTGCTTTACTCATATTATTTTCATGGCTGTTTACATATCATTTGCACACAGAGAGAATTTATGGAGCTGGCCAGCTACAGACATGGCGACTGTATTTATGGGCATGGTTTCAGCTGGTGGGGCTTCTGAAAGTACAAGAAGTTGTCAGGGTTAGTGAGAGGATTTCTGCACTCCAAATAATGTCCTTATCACGTCAGCCCAAATACCTGGAGTTTTGGTCAGATTGGCGTCTCTGCAAAGAACCAAAGGAGTAGTCTCAATGATATTTTAATCATCGCAAAACAAAACAAAAGCCCTCTAAAACTTGAAGGATAAATATATTATTTTGTGAACTACATATTTTCCATAATGACCAGACTTGACTCTCCTAGTTTATTTCCCTAGATCCCAGTTTTATTTTATTTATTTATTTTTATATATTTTTTTATTTTGATCATAGTGGCTTACATATCTTTCACATTAGTATTCTAGGTACATATTAACATTGAATCATGGGAATACCCACCACCACCAAATTTGTCCTACCCCCTTCCCCGTTCCCTTTCTGCAACCCATACCCCCCGTAATCCCCCCACAGGCTGCTAGAGTAGGTGGTCCCCTCTTTGTCCAGCTTACTATCAGTGATCATATATCTCTTTGGTTCTGGTGCCCTCCCTTGTTTCTCCCTCTATTTGAGAGTCTAACCTAGATAAATCGAGTTATGTGGTTTCGTTTGAGGGAGAGAAAGGCATGGCTCTATTTTACTAATTTCTTGCTTATTTCCAAAACCAAGAATATGTTTAAAGATTTGATGTGATTTTTCTGAACTAGATATTAACTATTATAATCTGAATAACATTATAATATATTTCTAGTTAATCAGATTTATTTTTATTACTTTTTTCTGATTTTTGCTTTTCACCATTTAACAATTCAAGATTCTCTGACAAAATATCTTATCACATTTATATTTTAACCAGTGCTCTCTATTTAACTTCTTCAAAATGTTTGACTTTCCCTTTTAGACACGCAGAATTTTTCACAAATGCTTGAAGAATGTGGAATACTGACATTTAACTATAGATTTTTATTATTTGCCCTATCTTATTTTCATCTGTTTGCATTCTTTTCCCAGTTAAAAAGTGTACATTATCTCAAAATGTGGTGATTGGGTTCTTTATTTAAAATTTTCAACATATTCCCAAGTGGTTATATGTTAGATATAAACATACCACAGAAAATTTATGTTGATTTATTTTTTACATTTGCCATGACTTCCACCAAATTATTATCTTATATCAGATTAGTCTTTTAAAACAATTATTTTCTTCTATGCTACTGAAAACAGTGTGCTTAGACGTATATATAAAATATTGTTTTAAATTTGATATTTTTAACATTTTATTTTAAAACAACGAATTTTAGCTTTTCTTTTTAAGGGTTTCTGATTTTCAACGAACTTTTCCAAACTGTTTTTAGTTCTTGGGAGAGAGTCTTGTAGGTAAAGTGCTTGCCTTGCATGCAGCCAACTTGGTTTTAATACCTGGATCACATAGTACCTTGAATCCACCAGGATTGATTCCTGAACAAAGAACCTGGAATAAGCCCTGAGAACAGTTATGTATAGGATATTCCACAAATCCTCCAAAAAAATCATTTTTTCTTATACAAAACAGTACTGTAGATAAAAAAATGTTGAGCAGTGGAGAAGAAATTGTTACAATGCTTAAGGGAACGTGCTAGACATTTTGCTCAGGTATGGTATCTGGTTTCCAAACAGGCTCAGATGTATACAATGTCAACAACCCTGTAGCCCCTATTCTCTTACTCTGGCCCTGTTGTTAAATTCACAATACATATATTGAGTTATAAAACAATGGAAATGGAGTTATAAAGAAAAAGAGGTGGGGCCAAAGGTATAGATCAGCAGCTAAGATAAAAATTTGTAATTTACAGAGCCAGATTCAAACCCTAGAACACCTTATGGCCCGTTAAGCCCACCTGGAGTGATACCAAAACTCAGATCTAGGCGTTATCTCTGACTACAACTAGGTCTCCTTCAAAACAAGAATACAATAAAAATGAATAATAATTAAATGCTAAATTCTTACCTTTTTATTTACAAAATAGAAACTAGATTTAGTGATAAAATTTAATGAAAAATTAAGTCCATGGCAAGATAATTGGCTAAGAAAAAAAAGCCATAAGCAAAGAAGGATAGAATAAAGAGAGGGAGAATTAAACTTTAAAGGATTATGAAAGGCATAGAAAGTGAGGTAAAATACTTACTTCTGAGGCAGTGCCAGGACAAACCCTTAACTGAATTCTCATAAGTTATTTTGTGCCACCTAAGGGAATCAAAGAACCCAAATAGTGATATATCTGCAATGCTCCAAATTTTTGTACTTCTCATTTCAGTATTCCTGTATTCAGCTATATGTTGTCCTTAAAAAAAATCTAGTTTCTGGGGCTGAAGAGATCCTAGAGATATAAAGTGCTTATCTTGTAAGAAACCCACTGAGGTTCACTCACCTCTGCCTTGTGGAGGAAAATCAAACTAGTCAAATTTGAATAAAGTCTGAGCTCTCTTATTTAGGTGAAAGTCTTTTTTAAAGAAAAATGTTTTTTATTATACCATGTATGATTCTTTGTAAAAGAATCCTCAAATTTGTAAGTAAAAATTATTCTATTAGAAACTTTAACTGTCGGTAAGTACTGTTTCTAGCTATTGTTATATCTATTAATGTATATGTGTATATATAATAAGCTTTGGGGTCACATCTGGTTGTGCTCAGGTTGTTACTCCTAATTCTGCTTTCAGAAATTACTCCTGGCAGCTCAGGTACGAACCTGTGTTTAACATTTGCAAGGCAAATGCCCTACCTGCTATTCTATCATTCCAGCCCACCCCCAAGAATATATATTTACCTGTGGAATCTTATATAAGTACGTATTATCAGGAGGCTCAATATTAATTTTAAGCATAATAAAATTTATATATGTTTAAGCTATTAAATTATATAGCAAAAAAGCAATCTTTAAAATATATCATAACATGAAATAATGGGTTAGTAAAGTAAAACATTTTTTCTATCTAATTATTTTCAATTGAAATGATTATTATAAAATTGTAGTTCTCTTTACTCATGTTAGAGGGAGAATTGATTTCAAGTGTAAATCTACCCTGTCACACTGACACAATGTTAGTTCTGAAATTGAACAATTTATAATACCTAAAAGACATATCTTTGGAAAATTAGTCTATTTTGTATCCTTTAGGTTAACTAATAACTTCTACTCATTAAATATTCCCTAATGAGAACTTACCGTTTATACCATTAAGTCTCTTATTAAAAGAAAAAAAAACACTAAAAAATTACTTCAAAGGTATTTACAAAGATCTAAGTGAATGGCTGTCCAAATTGGGTGTAAAACCTTTCTAAGTACCATTTCAAAAAGTATACTTGATAGAATGTAGAGGAGGTCATGTTTTAAAGAACATTTACAATAATTTAAATCATTCATTTTATAGATTAAAGTTTCTGCTATTCTATTGATGTACAATGGATTTATGTGTTTAACTCCCATTAACATGGCTGGTGTTTTGTGCATAAAATAGAAATACACTTAACAGAAATAGTCTTTTCGCTTGAATACTTTGTAGTCCCTTTCATATATGAAATTTTAAACGTAAGCAAAAAAATCTAAGGTATCTGTAGTATGAACATTTAAATTAACAACCAATGATTTGTAGAAACCTAATTTTTATTTCTTTGGGTGTAGTGATTAGACACTAATCCCAATTTAATGGTTAAGGGTGACACCAAGAATACTCAGAGAACCACATGTTGCCCGTGTAGAAACCTAAGGCCTCACACATGTTGAGCATGTGCTCCACTTAGGGTCATCTTCTTGGAACCACTTCGGTAGCTATAGTTAAAAAGCTGTAGTTAAAAGCACTTCATATTGGGGCCAAAGTGGTATCATAGTGTGGGGTGTTTGCCATGCAGGCTCCTGACCTGGGATTAATGAGGGTTTGATCTCTGACATCCCACATGGTCCCACTCTGCAGGGTGTGACCCAAAAAACAAACAAAAAAATATTTTTTGCCTTTTTCACTTTTAGTATCACTTAAGCCTTAAGATGATAGAAAATTTAATGCTTATTTTTCCCTTCAGTTATGCTTCCAAGCATTTGGAACTATGTCTGAACATAACTGCTCTTTCAATAATGTTTGAATATATAACAAGTTCCTGAATGTTTGACTTATAAATTGAGGGACAGAAAATGGAACCTATAGAAAGTGAAAAGTTTCATTACAATTCTGTTTAAATCAGAAAGCTATTGCCTTCATAAATACTCATTGGGAGAAGGAAAAAGTCAGAGATTATTGGAGAAAGACCCAGGAGTCTTGATTCATTTGCCCAATTGTATCTGTCTATGTGAATTTAGGTAAATCATATTACAGTTCCAGGATTAAAAAAATTCTGCTTTTGCATTAGAAAGCAAATGGTACTGGAATCACTAAGCTTCCTTCCATTTCTAAAAATTCTTTACAGTGTGATTCCTTTAAACTTACTTACCCAACAAAGTTTGAATAAATCCATCCACTGGGAGCCAAACACAATTTAGCATAGCTCAGTAAGCAATGAGATGCTGTACATATTTGCAAGACTCTGCACTCCAGAGAATGTCATAAAATCAGAGCTTATAATAAGGAAACAATGTACAAATAAATAAATAAATGAGGGAAAGGACTTGGTATAGTTAATAATGGAGACTATAAATAGAGAACTTTTGATGGCAAGGAACTTCTTTATTGAGAGAAATGATGATAACTTGCATTTAAATGCATTTGTCTAGTGCTCGATCCAAACTTTTAAAAATATACCACTAAAGTTCATAAAATATAATTTGAATAAATAGTTTTGGAAAACCTGAAAATGATATTACCTGTTACATGCACATTTTCTCCTGTAATTTTCTTCTGTATGTCATATAGAGTGTGAACATAAATAACTACTTGCAATTGTAAGTCTTTTAAATAAGAAGGAAGAAGAAGGAAGCATGTGAAATGGTATTACATGGCAAAGTGTGATATTTTTAATTAAACATCCACATTTCAATATACTGCAAGTTACAGGAGAACTTATTCATGACAGAGGAAAACTTTAATGCATAGATATTACCAGAACATGTTAACTTGTATCTGCATTTACCTACATATTTTCAATTTAGTTTGTAAATTTACTGTTCCCCTAAATTAATCAATCAGCATTAAAATGTATAAAACATTAGAAATAATAAACCAGAATCAAATTTTGAATTTATAATTTTACACAAATGCAGTTATTCTTTTCTGTATTTAATTTTAATCTCACATGTATTATAAAGAAGTCATTACAATTAAGAATTCCCATTTATGGGGCTGGAGAGATAGCACAGCGGTAAGGCATTTGCCTTAGGTGCAGAAGGACAGTAGTTCAAATCCCGGAATCCCATATAGTTCCCCGAGCCTGCCAGGAGCGATTTGAGCATAGAGCCAGGAGTAACTCCTGAGCGCTGCCGGGTGTGACCCCCCACAAAAAAAAGAGTTCACATTTTTTTTTTTTTTTTGGTTTTTGGGCCACACCCAGTGACGCTCAGGGGTTACTCCTGGCTATGCGCTCAGAAGTCGCCCCTGGCCTGGGGGACCATATGGGGCACGGGGGATCGAACCGCAGTCCGACCAAAGCTAGCGCGGTAAGGCAGGCACCTTGCCTCCAGCGCCACCACCCGGCCCCATGAGTTCACATTTTTTAAGGAGACAAAAGTTCAATTATTGAAGAACAAGTGTATATACATGATCAAATCAAGGTTAATAATTGAAAAAAAACTCTCAAAATCAAAATCTAAGATATTAGCTAATTAAGTAGTCTTTTAAATATATGAGAATATTGTTTAAAGTAGTTTAATTAATAATGAAAAAGCTAGTCATATGAATATGTGTATTTAATGATATTACTTGTGTTGCTCTATATTGTAAAGGTATTGTTAAGTGAACTCTGGGAAATTGGTCTGCCTGCTTTGTGATCCTGTTGTAATTGAGGTATCTACAGAAAGAATTGTAAGTAGTGATCAAGAGTGAAAGAAAAATGATTTTTCAATCAAAACTGCTTTCTAACAAACCATGAAACTTTTGAGTTCTGTAAAATTTTTAATTTGTAAAATAAAGCTTAGTTAAAATTGAAGTATAATTAATAATTATATAATACTGAAGTATTCATTGCAGGTTATTAATTTTAAGTATGAATATTTATTTTGCAATGTGAAAAATATTTTGATTTTGGTATTTTTGTTTTTTTGGGGAAGACAATATTCAGAGATGCTCAAAGTTTCCCATATGGTCCCCCGTGCCTGCCAGGAGCTATTTCTGAATAGATAGCCAGGAGGAACCCTTGAGCACCACCGGGTGTGGCCCAAAAACCAAACCAAACCAAAACAAAACAAAAAAAATTAATTAAATATCTGTTTACACAAAACATTTTTAGTGAGCACTGACTTGGGAGGATAATAATACAGTAGAAACAGTTGAAGTGACACAAGAAAATAACCATCATTATGCTTATATATCCTGAAAGAATTATTTATTCATAGTGAAAACCATTCCAGAAGCAAAGAAATGTGTGCATAGCTAAGAGGTATATTTTCAAATTTACCACAATGATTTAGTCTTTAGATAATCTTTACAGTAAGAACCAAGTCTATTCTAAATTCAAGAATATGAAACATTACCTGTGGATACTTAGGGAAAGGCAAAGATTATACCATAACCTGGTAGCTCATAGTTAGGATTTCCCCAAAGAAAGGAACTCGCATAATTTACAGCAATATTATCAATGGAAAAAGAATGTCTTCTTCCTTATTGTTCCTAGCATCTTGCATATGGATATCAGGCAAGATCCCAGTAATTGATTCACCATAAGCTTTTGAGATATGCAAAAGTGAAAAAATTAACATTCTTGTCTAACTGTACCCAAATATTCTGGTTCATACATTCAGACCAGAGGAGACTGTTAATTGAAATGGCCTGAGAGCCAGAGGTCACTGAGATAACAGCAAAAGGAAGCTTACAAAGAAGGCCTTTTCCCTTGGGATCCATGCTTTTTCTTCCCTTATTTCAGCAGCTTTTTGACACTTCTTTTCAGTGACCCCCTTGTAATGAGTGGTGCCTGCTTCTGTTGATGCTGTAAGGGCTGACACTGTAAAAGCAAAGTTCCCTAGCTCTCTTGGAAGAAAAGTGGAAAGTTGAAAAAAAGTCCTTTAAATCTAAAAATGCTAGAGACTAACTTAGGGATATCATAGCTGGGTAGGGCATCCTGGCTGCAATGAATCCATCCCTTCCATAGTAGCAGTGATCACACTGTCCTCGTATGCAAATCATAGGAAGCAAAGCCACTCTTCTGGTGACAGACCTTTTTGACCTACACCCATTTGCAGGGAAAGCCAATTGCGTTGTTTGGTGCATTATTGGACCATCTAATGCTGGTTCATATCTGACCCAAAAGACATTAGTTTACCGAGTTCCTTGTTTCTAAGGGAATTGATGGACTGCAGAAGAACTGGGCTTAAGAGGGGAAGTATGATTTAGTATGGCCTCTGATACCACTTATTATGGTCCTGCGAGGGGCCACTATTTGGACTTCAAAAATGTAATCATTATCTTGTAGTTCTTTCAGGGTCTTTCTTAATGTTTCCAAGACATGATCTTTGGCAGCCAATGACATAAAACACCTTTGAGGTAGCAGCTTTCCTTTCATATGTGCTTTTTGGATGTTTTTGAAATGTCTTGTCAAAAATCTGGAATATCTTGTCCCAACCCTCTCTATTATTTTCCCTACTCTGAGAACAAGGCTTTACACAATGTGATATGTATACAATTTAACTACATTTTTGCTATTGGGTCCCAGATTTTTGCTCATACAATGTAGTAAATCCACAGAATGATCAGTTTTCCCCAGGGAATTCTCCATCCCATCTCCCAAACTCATAGTTCTTTATGCAGACACCTGGGATTTCCCCTCGTTAACACAAAAAAATCTCAAGAGTTCACTTTGCTTTTTCAGTCAGGGACCAGGTTGGCACTTTTCTGGGTTTCGCAGACTGTGACAGTCAACGCCAACTCAGGGCCCCTGTGAATATGGACAAGGGAGAAAAGGAGCATTGGATCTATCATAGGAGTAGAATCAGGTTTATTGAAAGCAGTTATAAAAGGCATGTATAAGCAAGCATAAATCTCCAAAGTTTTGACAAGATAAAAATCCAAGCATTTTGGGAGCAAATCAATTTTGATTCTTCTTACAACTACAAGATGAACGCAGAGACCTTGACGTGCATTCTGCTAATTGGAGGTTTTCCAAGCAAAGCTTTTCCACTTAACTTTTGCCTAGGTGCCTACTAGTATGTATACCATCTCCATCTTTCTGTGTGACTAAGATTGCTCTTTGAAATAAAATTTTAATAAAACCAGTAACCTGATGAACTGTCAATGAGCAAAAGATGAGCTTGAAAAAATATAAAAACAAACAAACACTTTGGTATCATGAATAGAAGCTTGTTAAAAAAAAAGACATGAAGGAGTGAAATCTGAGTGAAATAACGTTATTTGGTCACTGATATGACAACATCAGTGTATTAAGCGTGACAAATGTGCTATGAAAAAAGATATTAGTAATTAGTGAAACTGTAGAGAGCATAGCAGAACTCTATAGTAGCTTTGGCGCACTGCTTCGAACAAAATTCAAAATTTATTTAAATGTGTAAAAAGTCAAGATTCACTTGCTCCCAAAAACGTTTACCTATTTTATATGTGACAAATCTTTTTGATCTTTGTCTCATTTAATTTTTGTCTCATTTGATAACCATGTAATTCTATAATTATATCTCCAAATAATTTTTAGAAATGCAAGCTACTAAAGGGATAAGTAACGCATTCATTTTAGTAGTGATACACTGGCATTGTAATTTGTCTTTGGTGTCTGGAAGCACTAGAGTAGATATTTATTAGAATACTGTTTGTTAGCTGGATGGACAGAAAATTCCAGCACATTTATCTGAAGGGCCCTTTAGATAAAGGAAATAAAGTCTTACATTTTCATGTACGTAAATTATGTTATTTCAGGATTACCAGCACAAATTTCTCATACAAATCTACTTTCTGTGATTGGTATAAAATTTCTTGCTTTCTCAGAACCCAGGGTTTTACCTTAAGAAATCTGATACTAACCTCTAGGTAAATAATTGCCAACACTAGGAAAAAGAACTGTCAAAACATTAATTTTGACCAGAACTTTAATAAGGAAAATGACTCATTCAAAACTGGAAAAGTCAAAAATAACTATCAATAAATAGGGTCCAGAGTCATGTTACAATAGGTAGAGCATTAGTCTTGCCCTCAGCCAAGCCATTATTAATCCCAGACATATGATATGATACCTCGAGTCCACCAGGTGTGATTGTTCAGTTCAGAGCCAGAAATAACCTCAAAAACTACTGATTAAAACCAATCAAACAAAAATATTAGTAACTATTACTTTACTTATAGAATCTAGAGGTTTTTTTGGAGGATAGATGAGAAGGTATTTGGCAAACTCATGGTGGTACTGAGCACTTGCTCAGGTGGTATTCAAGAGGACATAGGTAATAGCACTAGAAATAAAATTCGAAACAGCCATGTTTCGAATTACTATATCTGTGGCACAAATTAAATAACTTTTTCTTTATAAGTTATCTGTCACATCAAACCAAATTCAAATCTAATCTAAAAATTACTCCATTTGTTCAATGATTACTAGGTTAGGTTTGCTTTTTTGTATTCCTACATCCTTAAAGAATTTTATTATGCTGGAAATTATCAAAAGGATCATATTAGTATTAAGAAATCTAATAGTGATAAATATTTATAAATATATTCTCATTATTTGACTAAAAGTGTTACTTTCTAAGAGATAGGGGAATAGTTTCCAGGACTTGAAATCATGCTTTGTATGCAGAAAACCAGGGTTCTCCCTGTCACCTCATATTCCTTGAATACCAATATTACACATATGTAACCTCTGTAGACACTGTATACCATCCACCCAGGTGTGCTGAAAAAGCAATCCAAAAGAAATTCTCAATAAAACCCAATATTGTTTCCAGATATATTGTATTTTATTACATAATTATATTTTAACTGTTACAGTCAGGTAGTAAATAATTAAGTTCATGTTATTTTATATAGGTGCTCTTTGCATAAAATTATAAATGACATATTTGAAGATGATTATGACTAAAATTTAGTGAACTCGATAGTAAAATGCTTATAAATTTATTTTATAATATTACATATATTTTATTTAAGTTTACCCATTGATCTAAGATATGAACATATCTTACAATTTATAGTTAATGTATTTATTTATTAAAAAGATAAAAAATTAGAGCAAGTTAATGACATAATTATGATTATTTTTGTCAAAGATAATTCATAGGACATTTTCATGTCCCTGTGTAGAGGGGTCACTCCTTTCAAGGTCAGGGAATATGTAGTGCCATATGTTCCATATATATATAGCAAATGTGCCAGAAATCAATCCAGGACCAATTGTATGCCGGGCAAACTGCCTACTTTGATTCAAGCCCCAAATTCAACTTTCATATACATCATGTACTATGTATTTGAAAACTAATATCTTGTATCTATGTTGAAACAAAATTTTAACTTAACCTAACATAGCTGTTGGTAAGTAAATTATACATAAATGAATATTTAGTAAAGCTCTCTAATATCATACGATGTGCTTTATTATCAATGTGTAGATTAAATTGTGCACACAAACTCTTCAAGAAAGAATTTATGTTTACAACATTTGTTTCACTGACGTTTTCTAATGCTTTATGTTCTAAGTATATCGATGTGCATCAGATTTTATATGGAATATGTGTGGAAAGATGTTTTAAAATATTACTGCCACTGGTGCTAGTGAAAAGAGCCATTTAGTAGAGATAAATGCCATAGACACTCTGCAAGCATTTTTTTAGATCTTTGTGCTACCACCTTTCTTTAAATGATGCTATTTTTATAGTTGTCTTGAAAAAAGACAAAGAACAGAAAATCCATACTTGGTAGTCACCTGTAACAATTCCTTTGTGTGGTTTGGATATCTCAGAAAACAAATCTTATGAAAAGCATGCATTATTACAAATAAACTGCTCAGTTCTGTCACTGCTAGAAGGTTGGCATCGCAATTTGGGGTCATCATCCACCAACTTTGCAGAGCTAAGAACAAAACAAAGATGTTCCATTGTGGATTAACATAGTATTTTGCACAATGCATATGTATATAGTTATATATAAAGCTTAAACACTTTCTTAGCACATTATCAGCCTAAAGCTGTAGGAAACTTATTGAAACAAAGATCATTCATATGCAGATATCTTATCTGATCAAAGTCCAGGAACTCTCCCTGTTTTACATTCATAGCTTTCATTCACAAGAGACTAGTAAATAAGTATTCTCTGTGATGCCCTGTTATTTCTTTCATTCTTAAAATACACCTTTTACAATCTATTTAGAAACAATATAGCCATTTCCCCCCTCAGGCATGTTCAAGTGCAAGCAGGGCAGCACCTAAATCTATTTGCAACTGGTGTATTTCTTTCTTGTCAAAAGACTCTTTGTTTTTCAATCTGGCTGGAGGGCTTTTAAAATAAACTTTAGTTAGTAGAAATTGTCTTCTAGGGTGTTTGTAACACAACAGGAACATTTTAACAATATATTTTTGCATCACTGTTGTTACAGCAAAGTTAGGCTACTTAAAGTAGCCTAATTTTACTACATTGAATTTTTGTTTGATAGTTAATTACTAGTATTATGGGTAACAGAAATGTAACCATAATAGATGGGTGCATAATAAATGTATCCAAACAGAAATGCAGTAAATTCAACAGGTTCATTTTAAATATTTCTTTGTTTAAGGGGCCGGAGCAGTAGTGTAAGAGGAAGGGCATTTGCCTTGCACATGCTGACCTAGGACTGACTGTGGTTTGATCCCCTGGTGTCCCATATGGTCCCCCAAGCCAGGAGCCATTTCTGAGCGCATAGCCAGGAGTAACCCCTGAGTGTCACCAGGTGTGGTCCCAAAATAAAAACAAAAAAACAAAAAAACAAGGATCTTCTAAATATTTCTAGGTATGATTTAAATAGCAGTCTCAAAGATAAAATATCCATTCTAAGTGATAGATAATTAATCTTTTTGTAAAGCTTGTTAGGTATTTCCATAAAGTAATAGAAACTTAAAGTTATATAAATTGTTTAGTGGAATTTAATAATTACATAACATAAAGGCTTTTAATCTATATTGCACTATGTGCAACAGACCCAAATAAAAATTTTTTTCTTCTTTATATATCATCTTTCCTGCAGATAATGCTATGACAACATAATTATTTTTCATTATTTTTATTTCAGTTCCAAACACTCCAATGTTTGTATTATAAATTCCAAAGTGATTTATTACTTGGTAATATACTCAGAATAATACCTTTCATAAAAATATTCTGAAATAATATTAATTATAAATATAAATATTTACAAGACTATAATAACCATTGAATCAAAATAACTAGTATTTTTGTTTTTATTTCTTTGTTTGCTTTTGGTTTTGGCCCAACCTATTGACATCAGGAGTTACTCCTGACTATGTGCTCAGAACTCGCTCCTGGTTTGAGGTCCATATGGGAAGCCGAGCATTCGAATCGTTGTCCATCTTAGGCTAGAGATTGCAAAGCAGACTCCTTACCTCTAGTGCCACCGCTCCGGCCCCAATAACCAGTATTTTAATAAATTCTGGAAAGGTGTGAGACTCAGGAAATTAGGATGATGAGGTATATACATACAATATTTTGATATTTTTAATTGCTTGGCAAATTCAAAAATATTCTGAAATTTTCGAATAACTAGCTAATTAATCTATCACAAAAGAAATTATAAAAAGACAACAATACTACCTTGGCCTGTGCAAAATTTTAGAAGAGAGGGTCATCAGACAAAAAAGGGAGGCAGTTACTATGAATAAGTAGAGAGACTTTAATAGATGACATTAGAATTCTATATTGAAGGCAATGAGTCTTTTTTTTATACTACTGAAATTTTCATAAGGTAAGTCAATGGTGTAAAATTTTAAATCCCAAACTAAAATGGTAATACTTTGTTTTTAAAATAGTGAAGGAAGGTTAAATGTCGGGAAATTTAAATTGAAATAAAGTGAAATTAGTTAGCTTATTGCAAATTTATGCAGATTTTATTCTATGGCTATTCAAGTCAATCACCCTTGTCTTATACATTTACAAGAAGATAACTATATTCTGGTAATTTTATTATTAGTCCTCATGCTACTTTATGCGTATGTTTCATTGAACAGTCACTTTAGCAAATGTGAATTCATACTTGGTCAAAATTGTAGCAAATACCTATTCTTTTAGATTAGCTGATATGTTGAAGCTAAAACAGAGCTAAATTAAATGGAAGTATAATTTCAGAATCAATAATTTAATTATGAAGAATATCCAGGCAATGTTAAGGATATTGCTTTAATTATAATATAATTAAGAAAAATTATAGGTCACATAATCAGAAACACTGAAACACATAGTTCTGTGTTACCAAAGACATTATCTAAATCAGAAATTGTAGTAAATTAAATGTTAGCTCAGTTTACTTTTCCATTAGTAAAAAATATTGTTCAAATACTATAGATTATAAATTAAGTTTTAGGCTGATGGTAAATAAAACTAGAAAAAATATTTTATGTATTTGGTTTTAAAAGATTCTATCTTATTCATCCTATATAGTCCAGCATGAACTTTTAGGAGAAATCCCTGAGTGTAGAGAGGAACTGAATGCTGTTGAGTATGTCCCAAAATCAAAACCAAAAATCATAAATTTATTTTATATTTGAACAAGTTACTTTTCTGTTAAAATAATGACTGTTATATATAAAATCAATGTGTAGTTATAGCATTAACTGATTATAGGAAGTCTACTTCCCTGGGCCCAGTGAACTTATATCTAAGACTCAAATAATTTACCACTGTAAAGCCCTGTGCACAGAGATTAATACTTAGCCCGAGCACAAAATTAATGTCCTCTACTTTATGACTTCTTTGCATATATGTAAACAAATTTAAATTACTAATTATAAAATGTTTTCTTTTCTGGAAATAATTGTAAAATATACTCTTCAAATATAATCTCAATGATTTATGTCTCGGTGTACTGTGGTCTACTTGTGAACCCACCAGATTTGTGATTAAAATCCTAAACTCAAGAGAAGATATCTGGCATGTCTCTAGCCTATGTGATAGAGCTACAATAAATGGGCTTAATGTAAAAAGGACCCGAGAAAACTACATTGCCCTGCAAATCATGAAAATAATAAAAAATTCCCATTTGACATATCCCCTAAACGATGTCTACATTCAGCCACACTTTTTAACATTTCCCCAGTGGTGTTGAACACCCAGTGATCAGCTCAACATAGTTTAGGACTAAGTGTTTAGGCCTATTTTGTTGGGGTCACCAAAATATTAGACAGGGCTCAGTTCAGGAGTAAAGCACACACTACAATGGATGGAACTCAAGGCTATAAATAAGTAGAAGGCATTTGTTATACTCTATGAACCACATCACTGATCAGATCATGGCATAGTTTTCTAACATGAAAATAAATTAAGATCAGCGGAAATTAAGATATGATAGGATTCTCTACAGAAGGAGTAAAGAAAGCCATTTTCTTCAGGCTCCTAAGCTTTGCTCTAAACAGCCTCTGCTCTACTCATGGGTCCAGAAAAGAAAGGTCAGTGTTTTTGCTTGTGTTTACAGCACTGACCCATGGGATGGATACAGCAGATTGTGTTTCATTGTCTATAATGCAGATATAACTGGATATATAGACAAATTTTTCTTAACATTAAAAAAAAACAAGAATCTAGGGAGCCTTTAGTACTTAGCAAAGAAAGAAAATTTCAGTTCCCAGCATATTCTTACTAAGAATTTGTCAGCTTGATGCTAAATTGTCAAAGGTTCTTAAGAATTCATATCACATGCAGATTTCAAAAAATATCACCTCATTTGCCTCACTTTTCACATTTTCTGTGGTATATACATATTTCATATTTAATAGAGAAGAAAATGAAAGTTAAATTATTTGCCCAATTAGTAAGTAACACATTCAGATGATAATCCTATATTTGCCATCTCACCCATATCTCTTTCATGTTTTTAACAGTTTTGTGCTAGATTTTTAAGATTTCAAGACAGAAAAAATATAGTTAGGAGGAAAAAATAGAACCAATGAATAACTAATACTTGATACATAATTACAACTTAATGAACTTGATCTTATTTATTTTGATTTGCTTTTGTTTCGTGGCCACACCCAGCAGCTCTTAAGTGTCACTCCTAGCTCTACACTCAGAAGTCACTCCTGACAGCTTTAATCTACCAGAGATTGGATCCAGGTCCTTTCAAGGCCAGCTATGTGCAAGGCAAATGCCTTACCCACTGAGCTATCCACTTAGGCCCCTCCTTATTAACATTAATGCATTAATCATTTTATAACTACAATTCATTTATATATGTGCCACTTCCATAATATGCACTGATTTTTAAGGATAAATCACTCACATTTTACAAAGTAGTTGAGATTCTTACGGTATCCCAATACACAGGGAATGTTACTTGAGGGTATGTGGTCATAATGTGACTCTAAAAGGACAAAGTTATTTCACAGTTTTGAAAGGCCACACTCTTTCTTTAGAACAGTGACTACAGATTGAAAAATGCAAAGCCCTTTGCTCTTCAGAGTTATTTTTCTCTCAGTTAATGGCATAAATCACTGAACTTTTCTGAAACTTAACACACTTCTTAACCTGTGACTTAGAATTGATTCAGTAAGTAGGTTCCTGTGCTTGAATACAAAACAATGAAAGGGATTTTTTTGCTTCCATTTTGTATGTTTTAAAGATGTGTAGACTTTAAGGCACACAGAATAGCTTTTAAGCACAGGTGTAGTGGGTGATTTTCCAGCCAAAGCCTAAACAAGGGCACATCACGTTGTAGTTTGAAACACATTCTTTGTAAAAAAAAAAAAAAAGGCATAATATGTGATTATGGGGAAATGGTGTAGCAATGTTGGCAGCAAAAATCAAGTTTCCTTACCCTTTCTGATATGCGGCTTATTCACTGGACTCCAACTAACAGTATATATGCTAGGGATTTTTTGTTTATAAAGATGCTTATGCAAGAAAACATTCTCAAATGCTATTTTTGTCTAAAATATGTTATAGATTTGAAAATGTTATTTTGATGAATTCCAGCCATCTTTGTGTTAGTCTCTCTGTCCAAAAGTCTGTGTGATATTTTGGCAGTTGTTGTCAAGATATATATGGATAGGAACCAGAGTAATAATATAGTGGGTAGGATACTTGCCTTGCATGTGGGCCACCTAGGTTTGATCTTCAATACCTTATATGGTCCCCCAAGTACCACCAAAAATATTAGCTGAGAATTGGCCCCAAAACTAACAAGAAAGGGATATGAAAGTTTATATGTTTTCTTGGGACAATAAATGTCCATTTTCTATTTCTTCCATAGTTACTATGTTTTTCAGCACAATTAATGTTAGTTTCATGCTTATACCTGTATTGCTCTAGCATCACAGAATCCATCATCGTGCTCAATTTCCTCAACCAATGTCCCAAAGACCCTTCCATTAGTCCGTGTCCTCCAGGTAATCTCAATTCTGTAGATAAATTCTCCAAGTCTTTTACCTTTGGTCATTTATTGCTTTTTTTCCTGTATAAGAGATCTCTCTCTCTTTCTCTCTCTCTCTCTCTTTCTCTCTTTCTTTCTCTCTTTTCAAAGTGTCAATTTTTGTGTGTGTTTTGGGTACACATCTGACAATGATCCTGGCTTACTCCTAGGTTTGCCCTCTAGGAATAGTCCTGAATTATATGTGGTACTGGAAATTGAATATGGGTTAGTCCTATGGAAGAAAGAACCCTATCCACTGAAATATCTGTCTGCCACCAAAGTGTTCATTCTTTAATAATATTGAGAAGAATATATAATTAGAAAAACAAACTTGATGTTAACAAAAGCTTTATGTTGGAAAACAGCCTCTATCTCCTTCACCTATCTAAAGGCATTTCTAATTCAGTTTCAATCACAATGTAGTATTAAACACTGACTTATTTTGTATAATCAATCTATTTTTTCCGGTCCTGTATCTGTCAAATGAACTTGAGATAAGATTGGTAAATTAATATGTAAAATACACAATTACTTTGAAACATGGTTTTACCTTTAAGGTCTTATAGACCTTAAATATAAAGGCTTCCAAATCTTTGAAAATATAGTGTTTGGTTTTAGTTTAGGGGCCACATCCAGTGGTGATATAAAACTTAATTCTTGCTCTATACAAAATGATCACTCCTGGGGTGCCGGGAAATCAGACAGCATAAAGGATCTTTTGGGGTTGCTGCACACATAACAAGTACCTTACCTCTTTTACTATCTATGTGATATAGTTCTTCACAAAGTTTATTGTTTTCTGGCATCTGGTAAATTAAATATATCATACTTTAAAGTCTCCCATTAGTCCTAATATATTTAGTTTGGGGAAACTGAATAATAAAAAATAATCAAATGCCTTTTTGTACATCCAGGGAAGACGCATTTAAATAATACCCCTTTTTCTATGTTTCCCTCTCCTTGTTTTTCCCCTCCTTTTTAACCTGAAATACTCCGAATGAAATATACAGCAAGTATACTAAGGGCATGTAGACACAAATGTCATAAGTTAATGTGTTTTACTAGATAGAATATGCACAACATGTATTCTACAGGAACAGAATGGTGTTAGCATTGAATTTAAGTTACTGCGGGAAGAAATAGCCTATTTAAACCCATAAACATTGATCCTATTTCTGCCCATATTAAATACTTTCACGATATAGCAACTGAATCATTAGCATGCAATGAAGTATCCAATTATTATATGCCCTGCTGTTTGCAACTTTTGCAGATTGTCAGTCCTCGGTTTGGAATAAGCTGCATGAGGCGAAGGGGAATGCATTTTCTGTGATTGGTCTGCTGAACTGCTACGGATTCTGACTTCCTTAGGCTTTTTCTAAGTTGCAAGTCGATGTTAATAGCATGAGCCAAGCTTTTGGTCTTAATACCACTTATCTGGCAAATGATTCTTTAGAAGGTTTTTGTTTTTATTTGAATAATACAGTCTATGTCTTTTTATTTTCCCTTCAAATATTTAAAAATGTTTATTGTAAAATTTGTCTTAAGCCAAAGAATATTTTGTTTTGTTTAAAGAGTGAACAGACTTTGCATACTGTGTTTGCAGGAAGACCTATGTGCATTTCATCTTAGGGTTCTCCCTTATCTATTATTTCTGCACAGTTTGCTTAGGAAAAAATAGGAAATTCAGGACAAGAAAATATTAATCTAGTATTGCTGAATAGAGCAACCATTGCCACATGAGCAATTAAGCTGTATTTAGTTCAAACTGAAATACTTTTTTTTATTGGGACTACCCAGGTGATATGTTGTGATCACCAGGCCTTTCTGGCATGCCATGGACCATGTGATGTCATAAGCATGTAGTATTTTAGCTCTCTCCCTTTCTCCAAACTGAAATTTAAAAATCATTTTGAATAAAGCACTTTTTAAAATATCATTCATAAAGTTTATACTAATAATTATGAAGTGGTAACATTTTTATTTGTTATATTAGTTTTAGGGCCACGCTATTGCTCCCCAGAGGTTGCTCCTGGCTCTGCACACAGGATAACTTCTGTAATATTCAGAGGACGATCTGAGATAAAGTGGATGGTCCCTAGTTGGGCTTCATGCAAGTGAAATTGTAATTTTTAAAAAAGATTTTGTTATATAAAATGTGTTAAAATGGTTCATCTGTTATATTTTCTGTTTTAAAATGTGACTACTAGAAAATTTAAAACACCACATGATTTTTTATAATTTTTTTATTTATTGTATTGCTTTAATTAATTTGCAATCATTGAACCATCTTAGCATTGATACTATCATGGTAAAGGAACATTTTGTAATCCTGTTTGATTCAGTTTCCTACAATTTTTTTTCTCATTTTTTTATTTTATTTTAATCATAGTGGTTTACATGATATTCACAGTAATATTCCAGTTACAAATAAACATTGAATCAGGGGAATTCCCATCAGCAAGTTGTCCTCCCTCCACCTCCATTCCCATTCTGTCTCCCATATCCTCCACCCTCTCCCCGGGGTCTTCTAGATTGAGTGACTCCCTCTGTTTCTGGTTTATTACTTAGTGATCTTATATCTGATTGGGTTTGGTGTCTCCATTGCTTCTCCCTCTGATTGGGAGGCAGGATTAAATGGTTAGAGTTTTAATTGAACAATTACATTTCTGAAAGATGTATTTATCCAAGCCATATTTTAGGCAAAAAATTTTAGATTAGATTTCGTTTTTTTTTGGTTTATTTTTTGAGTCATTCAATGTGTCCTACCTAGCTGTGCTCAGGACCTACTCCTGACACTGAGCACAGATATCACTTCTGACCACTGCCTGATAGTGGTGCCTGAGATCAGGAACAAGCCCTGTCATTGTTTGTATTCACAATGACAGGTATGAATGCAAACAAAAAAAGGAAACCAAATCAAACCAAAACAAAAACAACCAAAGGTCATTTCTATTTCTTTAGGCAAATTTTAATATAATTGGTTTGTCTATAGAGATGGGAGGTTGGCTGTAATTTGGGAGGGACCTGGAGACACCAGTGGAGTAAATTCATCCTGGTGATGGGATTGAGACTGGAGCATGTTATCCAGAAACTCAACTGTAATAAAACGGTGAAGCAATATTTAGCATAGTACAGATTAGGTAACTGATAAGATGGAACTAGACATTGCCATTAATAACTTTACATAATGTCATTTTTATCCACTAAGAGGCTGATAAAGAAAAAATGTTTATTGGTGCCTATATATTGTTTTTCATGAAGGCAAGTGTAGAGCGCATTCTCTATTTCAATCCAGACCTTTTGAGAAGTCTGAATAAAAAGAAAGAGAAATGTTCACAGAATGAATTATTTTCCTCTTCAAACTCCTTCCTCTTTTCCCTGAATAGGTCTGAAAACACAAGATAGGGCTTTGCTTAGTTTCAAATAAAATTGCACTTAAATGTCTTGTTCTCTTAATAAGTATGAAATTATACAAATGGTCAAAATTATTAAATAATTTTTAGGAGTTTAGAGTATGTTTTAAATAATAAAACATTTACATTCACATGTATAAGGGCAGAGTTTGATCTAAATACTCTATTTCACATTCTTCCAAGTATTGATGTTGTTCCTTATCAGATCAAAATCAGAAATTTATGAACATGTGCTGGGGATATTTGCTTTTTTAAATATTTTTTGTTCTTCTTGTTGTTATTTTTACTTAAGGTCATTCTTTTTGTGTCCAGTTTTCTGAAATTCACAAAAGTGCAAAGCATTGCAAGTCTGTTGAGGGATATAGCTTCCATTAAAAAATAAAGAATGGTGGAGTGGGATTTAGTTCTGTGGCCTGTACACTGAATGTATAAAGATAAAATTGGAATTCTGAGCAGTTTCTTGAGGGAAGACTCAGAAAGGTCAAAAACTTCTGATGACAGCAGGAAAAGGTAATCCTTTTTGTAAGATCTGAAAGATGATCCTTGCGTCCATGAATCTCAGTTAAGAGAAAGGTCAGCAAGTGGTTTACTTACTGTCTCAAGGGTTTTAGCTACACGATGCTAGACAACCACATGTTTCAAGATATTTATAGAAGTGGTATGGATAAGAAAAAAATTCTGATTATAATCTTTTCCTCATTCCATCTGGGTTTGATTGACACAATGAAAACAAACGTCAACTTGATATTTTGTAGGCAAATCTAATTATACCATAAATAAGTATTTTAATGTGATTTACAAATACTCTGATATTTTGTAGTGATATCTGACCTCATCATATAATTCTATGATCAACAATGCATAACAATCATGGAGGTGATAATGGTAGTTTTCTTTTGCACTGATTCAGTTCCTTTTGAATATTCATCTCAAATATATTTTTGACAATGAAATAATTAAATATTCATGACTCAGGACATTCTTTTCTCTATGTTTAATTTTGAAAACCATTGTTTCATTTTCCCTTGTATTTGTAGATATATTGTCTTTATATATGAGTGATTAAGAAGTTATATGCACTTTTATCACCATTTGGTTGGTGCATATATTTTGATATGAAGAATCAACCTTAATATAATTTTTTGTTTTATTTTTGAGTCATACTTGCCAGCGCTTATGTCTATTGCCAATTATAAGCTAAAGGGTCACTCATTGTGTTCATTAGAAAAATATGCCTTGTTGAGGATCAAGGCTAAGTTGACATATATGCAAAGCATGTGAGCTGTCTTTACAATACGTTCTGTTCTTATTTTATGTACTATTCTTTTAATTTAGATACTATAGTTCATAATTTTAGAAATCTTTAAGCTGTTGATATACAGTGGTATTGAAATGAATCTATCACTCAATTATTGTCCCTAGGTCACTTCTCATCTAATCATTCCTTCACTGTATTTTATTTTTACATTTTTATTTCTTTTAGAGTGGGAAAAATTCCATTGTTTTGGATTAGCCACCTGAATTGTTCAGTTGATCCCAATTATGCTGGCAAAATCCAAAGCATCATAGTCAGAATCCAGACGATCTTCTGCCTTCTCTCCATCAGGTGTGATCAAGGTGTTAACCATGGCCATAATGCTTCCTCACTGCCTGTTTAACCTAGTTTTTGTTGGTTTTGTCATCCACAATAAACTCAAGTATGTTGTTTTCTTCTATCTTTTTCAAGCACAGTTAGTGGTTAGAGGGTCTTTGATGATGGCATAGTGGTAAAGCTTGTAGCTCCTGGGGGCATTCTTCCAAGGATGTTTAGGTTACCGTACCTTCTGAGCCTTCCCATTTTGTATCTTTAGAAGGCGGGAATGTTTGGATCTTCTCTTGGTGGCTCTGGACACCTTTGAGCACTGCATACTGACATTCAATCTTTGACTTCGACTTCAGCTTCTTTAAGAGGTGCAAAGGCTTCCTTCTTATCCTTGAGAGCCATCTTTATAAAAAAGCCCTCCTCACTGTTTAAGATGAAAAGAACATTTATATATATTAATATAAAATCATTTTTGTATATTTAATTACTTCTTTTTTAAGACAAAGCTCAGACATCTAAGATCTTTTATTTTTCAATTCTTGCCACTTCCTTCATGTTTCTGTTATTGAACCTCTTTTATTTACTGTCAATTGAGCTTGATTGTGGAAACCACAGCATCTTTTCTAATGTCATGCACTATCTGACATTAGAACGTATTTTTATTTGCATGGTGACTTTTCTAGAACACTCCAGAAGCCAAAGAACTAGCTAGACTTACAATAAAAATTTCCTTTTAGAGTAGAGTAAGTCTGACAATCTACTCTGTCATGCATATCTCTGTCTGTAACAACCTATGTACTGTTTCAGTATGGTTCACACCATTTGCCACCCTAAGCAGTGATTACATGTTCCGTGCTCATACTCTTCTCACATATAATGTTAAGAACCCAATCATAAATAGCTGATGAGACTCATGTAGTAAGGAATGGCAATTTTTGGAAATATAAAACTATAATATTCTTTAGAGCAATAATTGCATCATTTTTATCTAATTCTGAATAAATGTTAATTTTGGTTTGATAGATTCTTTAGCATAGGATTTTAAATGAAAACTAGTGTATGACAAAGCATCTGAAAACTAATAATAATATTTCTGATATAATTTATTGATATTACCATATATGTGACACACTCATAGTCAGAAGCAAAAGAACAGAATTATTGGGCCAGAATAGGCTACTGAAAAGTGCAAACAAGTCCATTTAGCAGATGAAATAAACAAAAATATGAAAAAAATCTTTTCAGTGTCAGATGAAAAATATCTGTGTAATCAGATACAAATTACCTTAATAAAGCATATTTTACTAAACTAAGACACTTCTTTGACGCACAGATTCTTTTACAAGCAATCATAGGCCCACATTATGTTATGACTACAATTATCTGCCTAATCTAATCTATTGATTTCACAGAGGGAGTCTATTTGCTGAATAAATCTGATAATGTGAAATCTTTGAGAATTTGATTCCTTGTATAAACATGACATTTTATGTTGAAAATAAGACAATAAAGTTTTAATTGAATCTTTCTCCTTAAGAAATTTAAGAACAGTTCTCATTAAAAAAAAAAGTCCCATTTTTGTCTTTCGAATGTTTTGTAACAGAAAAATATTAGAGTGATTTGAGTAGTACAATGCCTTATTACTCACATCCAAGTCATTTAAATTCTTTCTCAGTGCTTGTTTTCCACCAGATTGTGTCCAAGTTTAGCGGCTTAGTCCAAAGTTCATTATCAACTGAACTTTTGACTCACATAAATTATTTTCAATAAATTATAATTAAAAATTTATATCAGATGATTAGTCTTGGTCAAAGAGATTCCTATTTCAATTTATAATATTTCAGAGCTGGACCAAAGCAGTATTATTTCTATCCTTTAATTAGAACTTTTTTGTGGGCCTTAATTAGGGTACATTTATTTACTTTTAGACTTCCAGACTGTCTGTACTGAAAACAAGCTTTGGGTTTGAATTTTTAATCCCCTAAAGAAAACAGTAAAGTAGGACAGCATGACTTGTTCTTGCCCACAGTTCCTTTCTATTTGTGCTATGTTTATCTTCATATACTGAAAAATGTTCCTTTCTGCACCCAAATGTTAATGTGACAAACAAATTGAATTTCTCTCTTTCCACATCTCCATAGACGAAAGCAAGTTTTTCTGGGTTTCCATAGAATTACTGTTTAGCAGTGTATTTTAGTGTTGTGAATAGGTTCACATTGACAAATGTTCAAACTTTATTTTAACTTAAATATTAAGTTAGTATTTAGGTGGCATGCTAGAGTAACTTGTATCAAGTAAGATCAAGTAAGTTTAGATGTATAACAGCTATGGTATTTTGCTAGCTGGATTATGATTCTTATGGCTTGATTTTGTGTTATTTAAAAATTAACATATGAATATTAAAATGATCATAGCCAATATATTGATTTTATATGTGTTAAGAAATCTATATATTCTCAAATGTACTGTCTGATAATATGCAATAGTAGTACAAATCTAATTTTTGAAATCTAATTTTTGAAATATAATTAGATTAGTTTTATTAATGTAATCTAAAAATTAATGGGTGCTGTGTGCTAACGTAGACAACATACTGTGCTAAAATATGTTTGTCAAAAACTATGCTGGATTATTTTTTTTTGGGGGGGGAGTTTGGGATATACCTGGTACTGCTCAAAGCTTACTCCTGACTCTGCACTCAAGGATTCTTCCTAATGATTAATGGAAACACAGAAGGTGCTGGAGATTGAACATGGATCAGTCACAAGTAAAGGCAAGCACACAGCCCACACTGTACTATAACTGGAGCCACAAGTGCTGAGCTAATTTTACTCAATACATTTTAGAGTCTTTTAGTGACTTAAATTGAGAAGTTTATCATAATTTTTGAACTCATGCTTGAGGACTCAAGACAGAATTTTAACCGTTGATAGTGACTAACACAGTCAGGGAACGCAGTCATGCAAACAAATATGCCCTGACATAAATAGTTTATATTTGCAACACCCTCATAATTTCCATGCATTAAAATATAATACTAGCAGTTGGAAGGGAAAGTGATGTGAGATTAAAAAGTTTTGATGAACACAGAATAGGAAATAATATTGTTAACAAAATGTTTGTGAGCACAAGTCTAGAAGTATTACAGATAGAGTCATAAGATATAATTCAAAAATCCATGCATATCAGATGTCTATACCATCTCTCCTAATGAAAATGAAGGCACCGCTATTTTAAATTTTAGACAGGCTTTCTCATAGAGTAGTTTTACCTACTTTCCTTTGGGAAAAGGTATGTTAGGAGAGGCAGATCTGATGGGGAGGATGGAAATTAGTTGTTTGCTGCAGGAGGGCTGACAGGTAAAAGATTGAAGGTGAGGTAATTAGCAAAGCTAGGTGGGAAGAGGGGTGTTGCTGGGTCCGTTCCTGAGCTGAATCTGTAAGTGATACCCCCATTTGTACACTGGTGTAATAGATTTCCATTTAAAATGAAATGAAAATATAATGAAGCAAATTTGGAGTCTGCCAAAGGTGTTAAAACAGAGCCCTACATTTCCTTGCACTTCTCAATTGAGCTCATACAGTGCAGAAGAGAAAGAAGATTGTATATTTTTTCCTCCCAAGTCTGAAAAGTAACAAACCAATATAAATAGCATTTTAAAATGTTTCTAAATAAGTTCCTTCTAGAGACTTATTTAATTCATTAGACGAATTCAACAATTACTTAAGTAATCTTAAATGAGTTCAAGGCTATGAGTGAAAGCAAGTGTTCAGCCACTTATATGATTCTGCTGTGGCAATAAATTATTCCCTTCTGCTGGCCTATCATTTCATAAATGAATATTCATTTACATATATTCATAGCATCACATAGCTTGGTGATAGTAAAGCTGAAGTGAAAACTAAAAAGCTGAAGTGAGCAGTGCTAACAATTAGCATAGCTCTGGTTTATTGCTATGAGAATAAACTGGCCACTTTAGCGGACCAATTTTTGAAAACTGCAAAGATACCTAATAGGCTGGAGGACATGCTGTGTCTGCAGGAGACCCAGGTTCAATCATCACAACACATATGAAACAAAACAGTAAAAAATAGTGTAATTTTCATTTTCATTGGTGGATAGTTTGGTGTCATTTTTTAAAACATAGTGGTGACTTTTCTGTATATCGATTTGAAAACACTTCAATTAATGATATTGTTTAAACATATATTGGTCAATTAGTTTATTGTAAAATGTATTATTGTGCATGCTATTACTGACTTTTTACGGACTTTTTTTTGGAAATTGCATTTTGCCTTTAAGGATTTTATACTTTTTGCCAGATATATAGTACGGGGTTGTAGGTTCTTGCTTGCATGCATCTGACCCGGTTTGATTCCCAGCAGAGAATATGGCTGCCTAAGCACCCTATTCTTGTGTTCAGAGCATTACTAATTCCTTAGTATAGTTAAAGTGCACTCTTGCACACACACATAACTTATATGCTAAAAATATCTCTAGTGTTTCAAATTAGAATTCCATATTAATTACTTGTATTATTTTATATGTATAAAAGCTACTTATTCACATTAATCAAAGCATCAAACTGCCAGTGCTCATGGGAAATATTTTGAGTATACTTGCTTATAGCAAATATAAATAATGTTTATGTTTCAGGCTTTTAAGAGACCAATTCTTAATTTACTGGATAACAGTATTTCAATATTCTCTGAACTTAGTTGAAGTACATATTTACTTTTTTATTAATGATTTTCTGTATTAATGAATACAGAAATTCTGAGCTTGAATCATAGCACAGTGGGTAGGACATTTGACTTGCATTGTGGCCAAGCTGGGTCTGATCTTCAGAGTCCTGTATGGTCCCTGGTCCCTGGAGCCTGGCAGGGATAACTTCTGAGCTCAGAGCCAGGAATTACTTCTCAGTACAGAGTTAGGAGGAATCTCTGAGCACTGCTGGATGTAGCCCAACAAAGAAAGAAAAGAAAAAAAATACAGCATACAGAAACTCATACATAATAATAGGCATTGATAAGTCTTAAAATATTAATATCTTTAAATATTATTTTAATTAGATAATAAAGAAGAGTTTTTATTTTTGTCAAAGTCTTGTCATGTATTTACATATCAAAAATTGGTCACTTTGATATTTAAAAACTCCTTAATGTTCTTCTAGGTAGGAGATCCTAAAAATATAATCTCAAGCAATATTTCTAAGCATGCAATATAATGATTTTTGGACAAGGCAGTTTGTAGGTTAATTTGAATAAATCATATGATTTGCTTAGAAATAGACTTACAAATAAGCTACATGACATTATTCTTTTCCTTTTAAATATCTGACTCTTAGATTATTATTTGTATGATTGAATAAAAATATTATTTAGGTCATTGTTAAATATTTGTAAAATGCTAGACTTTATGAGACTTAAATAATCTTTTATGAGACTTTAAATAATCTTGCAATGTACCTAGAAAATAAAACTATAGAAAGCATATTTCCTCCCATACATATTAATATTTAATTTTAAATATTATTGGTGAGCCAATGATGTTATAAGATTCATTAAAAATCTCAACCTTATAGTCTCTTTGGTAGTGTGCTGGTGGGTTGGATTAGATGATCTCTAAGTCTCCTCAATTCTAAGACTTGATTATATCAGTTAGAGGTTAAATAGTAAATTTTATGCTGCTAGTAGTGTGTTAGATCTGAGAGGGAAAAGATCAATGTCGATTGTTTGATGTCTATCTAATTAGAATTGTACTATTGGAAGGAAAAACTCAGTAGACATTTCTATGAGTTTCATTAGGATATCTGATAAATAAGTACTTTATCAAAAATCTTGGTTTAAAGTTAATGTTCCTATGTTTAATAGAGTGTCAATGATTTGCTAAAATTGTACTACAGTTGATTAAATTTTGTGGGTATTTTTGCTTTTAAAGATATTATATATATATATGTATATATATATATCCTAAGAAATGCACCTGTCATCTATAGATGTTAACTTGTTTAGGGGCAATCCTGTCATATATAAATAAATATATATATACACATATATACACACACATATATAACCATTTCGATAAATATAGTCTTCATTAGATTTTATTTCACTTCAGAAATTATTTATATAATGCCTGATTTCTTCTCGATACTTCAGGTCTTTTTATTCATTTAATAATATTCTATTGTCTTTTCTTTCTTGAGAGAATTTTGGACTGCTTATTTTCTATTATTGGTTTTCTCTTTTATGTTTGCAGTGATAGGAAGATTTGAAAAAGCTAACACTGTGCCAATATCTTCACATGGAGTCTCAGTTGGATTTGAAGAGTTATTGATACGTGTGTCTTTGATCTTAAGTACAGCTGCATTTGGCATACATTTACTCATAAGTTTTCCCTCACTCATTGTGAATTCTTTATAACCTCAGTTTGCCTTGTCAAACTCAGAGGACAATCTTAGAATTGAATGGTCTTTTCTCTTGTCCTTCAATCTACCTATTTTCAATTTATAATTTTATTTATAAAAATATGTTAATTATTTACCAAATTTTTTCTATCAGAATCATTTCACCTTTTTTTTAGGGTGGGATGCTTTTTCACAAACTTCCTATGTTAAACAACCTAATTTGTACTTTAACTGGAATACTATATACATTTGTTTTTTTGGGTCACACCCGGTGATGCCCAGGGTTTACTCCTGGCTATGCACTCAGACATCGCTCCTGGCTTGGGGGACAATATAGAACTCCAGGGGATAGAACTGCTGTCTGTCTTAGGCTAGTACGTGCAAGATAGACACCATAAGCCCTGTGCCACTGCTCTGGTTCCAAATGTAATATTTTTTAGCATCCCTTTCTCATTTTTGGTGCTTTTTTAAAGGAAAGAACTGATTTTCATATTCCAAATAGGCCAAGCATATTATTGTCAAAATATGAATAGCTATTTATATTATATATATGCGTTTATAATTTTGTGGTTACTTGAGGGTTGGGGAATCCCAAGCAGTGATCAGAAGGCCCAAAGACTAATTCATGGTTATGCTTAGCCAAGCCATTAGATATTCACCCCCTCCATTACAGTACTGTTCTTGATTTTACTAGGGACCTTCTAGGTCACTTCAGCATTGCTTGGAGTTCCCAGGAGATGCTGCTCTAGAGATATATGCCACGCCGTGATTGGATTTACCCTATTACCTAGCCACTGGTCTATCTCCATGGATCTGTTTATATTCTTGTTAAGAAAAGTGTTGCTTAAGTGAATGATTCTTGCTCTTTTTTATTAAAATCAAAAAGAAGAGCTATGCTATTAATCAAATTGTAAAAACATACCAAATATTTTAGGTCAAAAGCTAAAATTTGGATACCAAAAGCTAGTTTTACTTAATTTGATCATTCACGTATTTGTGTTACTGTTTTCTGTACAGAACTGATTTTTCATTTTTCAATCAATTTGATTAATTAATAAATGATCCTTTGTCATAAATTTGATTGTCAAATTTCAAGTAAATATATTGCATCCAATGATTAATTTATAAAATGCTGAATGTGATAAAACTTTGGTAAAAGTACCTAACATGTGAAATTAAAATTATATTTCTTTTTTTAGAAACTAGATACAATTTCTTTCTAAAGAGCACTCTAGCTGGGCATTCTCAAATTCAGATATTTTTTTGACGTATGTATATCGTTTCTATGAGAGCCTTGGACCTTTCAACTTTGAATAGTGACTAAATAATTATGAATTATATTATGACTTAATATAATATTTTTTCTACCAATACATATACAACTTTAACTATAAATATGAAACACTTACTTTGTAATTTAACCACAATATGCAACTATGTGAAACAAAATTGCTAAAAAGTATGTTCCAAATTTTGTTTTAATGTTTAAGAAATCTTTTCTCACTTTTAATGGTACACTATGTTTATACATTTTGCTTCCAATATATTTTTATCCTGCCCCAGATATTTACCTCTAATTAAAACATTAAAGTAAATTGAGAAATTAAGGACAGAAATTGACTTTCTATATAGTTAATGTTGATTTTCAGTGATGAATATCTGAAAGTTGGAATGCAATAAAAATAAAAATTGTAGCTCTGCGATCTATTACACAATATTGCTGGATTATAAAGTTAACAATTGTACAATTTAAAATTAGATGATTGTTTCAGCTAGCACTTGTTGGGTATGCACAATCTATTAAAGGTTCAGAGATGATGACACATTTTTTTGTTCATGTGTACCACAGATTACAAATGTGTTTGACCTACTGCTTTCTTTTAAATAAAAACTACTCAAGTGTCCTGCTGGAAATGTACATTATTAAAGGAAGTAAAATGAAATCATATTTAATTGCACCTGATTCTACAACCCCTACTATAATGCAACATGCCATCCCCTATGTCCACACCCATACCCCATGGAAAGTATCAGCAACTTTTGGAAAGATGATGTGTACTGTTACAAATATATTTGTGTATGTGAATGCATGTGCGTGCGTGCGTGCGTGCGTGCGTGCGTGTGTGTGTGTGTGTGTGTGTGTGTGTGTGTGTGTGTGTGTTGGGGAAATTAGGGGTGGGATGAGGTAGGTACACCCAGGGTTCTTTAGGGTTCAATCCTGGCTCTGCATTCAGTGCATTCATGGGCCATATGTGATACCAATGATTGAACTTGGGTCAGTGGTGTACATGTTAAATTTCCTAACCTCACCACTATTGTTCAGTCCCCTCGAAATATTTTTCGTTTACTTTTTTTGGGGGGTGGGTTCACACCTGGTGGCATACAAGGATTTCTCCTGACTATGCGTTTAGAAATCACTCCTTTTTTGGGGAACCATATGGGACGCCGTGGATCGACTCAAGATCTGTTCTGGATCGGCCACATTCAAGGCAATTGTCCTACCTCTGTGCTATTACTCCGGCCCCCTGAAATATTTTTCTTACTTCAAGATATATCTTGCCAGAGTTTCTAGTTTTAATAACAGCTTCCAAAGTCCTTTATGATTGAAAAGGCTCTATTTCATTTTCTCTGGAGACATTAAAATTTGTTTTAAAAAAATCGCACAAACTTGTTCAACTCTTTATTTTAAAATAGCTTTTATTCTCAGAAAATGTTTAGTATTTCACTATCATCAAATCGACTTACTGATAACACAATGTTGAACATAACTCCAAGTTATGGTCTTCTCAAAATTGAGAACACAGAATTGTTCTCAAGATCAGGAATACAATTTGTGCCTAACACTTTTTGTAATGTCTAAAATATTATTGACAAAAGCAATAACAAATCCCCAGATGTTCCATTTGCAGAAATTTGATTGATTATTAGTGCTACTTTTATGATTATTCTTTTATATTATTTAAATATAGCAAAAAGCGTTATATGTACCAAATTATATATTGTTAAATCTAGCCAACCTACTTAATTTACTTTTATCTTTAATAGTTTATTAATGATAGTCATTTATATGGCCACTTTGCTTTCTTTATAAGCTTATTATTATAAAAATTACCAAAACATAAAAGTTAATGTTTTTAACATTTTTGATTTGCATTTGTTTACATTATCAATATATCTTTAACAGGATTCAGTGAATTTTTGTATCTTCCACTGTTACCATTACAGTTACCATCATTGAACATCTCTCTTATTATTTTTCTTTTTTGGTTTTTGGGTCACACCCCAGGCGACATTCAAGGCCTGCTCATGGCTATGCGCTGAGAAATTGCCCCGGTTTGGGGGACCATATGAATTGCCAGGGGATAAAACTGCAGTCCATCCTAGGTTAGCAAGGCAAATGCTCCGGCCCCTCATAGAATATTTCTGTTGTGGTTGGTATATGCTAACTCAAACCTTATTTCCATTTGCTTTACCATACAACATAGCATTCACCTTATAATTGAGTAATTTACAGAAGTTATTTTGTTAAAGATTTTTAAATATAGTATCTTAAGATAAAGCAATGGAGACACAGTTTCTCAGCTCTTCAGTTTTGCAATTACTTTCTTCACAAATGCTTTGTAAACATACACCATTCAGGATAAAAACTCATAACATTAAATTTTCTTGGTAAGAAAGGAAGCTGAGCAATAATAGTCAGTTTACATTAAATAAAGTATGCCTATCATTGCTTATCTTTAAAGTTTAGTATTAAATTTTTATCTATTTTATAGTTTTCCTATTGATTTGCTTCCTCTTTTGCTTTATTGCTGACTAAGGAAACCTGAAGCCGAACAGACTCTAGTCTCAAGAAGTTTTGGTGAATCTTTGCTAAAGATTATCTTCAAGGGCTGTTGCTATATTGTGTCCAGCCACATCTCCTCTACCATGATAAAAAGGATTTCACTATTTAAAAATGTCTCTAGTGATGACTTTGTGGTTTACTTGAAATACTGTTTCTTTTACATTCCACAATTTTGATATGCTTTAATATAACTGTAGAGCTACTGTATTTTGTTTCTGTATGAATCCCAATTTCCCTTGATGTCTAATTAAGTTCTACTTGTGTATAAATAGAGAAGTAATAGGTTACTGTCTTAAGATATTTCTTTCAAGCTTTTAAGCATTAGGATGGTGAGGGACCAAAGCAATGGCACAAACTGGTAAGGCATCTGCCTTGCACACGCTAACCTAGGATGGAACTCGGTTCGATTACTGGAATCCCCAAGCGAGAAGTGATTACTGAGCACATAGCCAGGAATAACCCCTGAGCATCACTGGATGTGCTCCCCGCCCCCCCAAAAAACCAATAATATTTTGGATTTATTTTTTTAATATTTTGGATTTCTATGTATTATATTATTTTCTGAAAATACTTTCTACTTTCTATCTTATAACTGAATGTTCAAAATTTGCCAAAATATGATTATTTTGCTTAATGGATTAGTAGAAAAAATTCCTTTAACCAAAACTAGGATTTTACATGTAAATGTGATAATTTTAAAATAGAAGCAAATTTAATCTTACTGGATGACATCTAATTTTCTATAGGAATTTTTTTGTATTATGAAAATGCACTTAAAATATTTTTAAATAGCAAAGGATGAAATGAATTTGAATCTATTACACACTTAGTGGCACTCAGGTACCTGGATAAGAGCTCACAAATCACTCCTGGTAGGCTCAGGGGACTGTCTGAGATGCCAAGAATCCAACCCAGTTCAGTGTGTCCAAGGTCAACTCACACCCACTATGCTATTGCTTGAGCCCCTATTATAAGTTGTAATTTTAAATACCTTTCCTAGAAACTCCAAGAAGCAGAAGACTTAATTTTTTCCAACCTTATGAGTGTTATGAATAATAATATTCAAACATAAACACATTTTCTGAAAAACTATTTTAAAAAAGTATATATAATACCAAAAGTATGATTAGTAGTATCAAATAAAAACTAAGTTCTGTGTAAGTATTCTTAGCATCAAATTTGTGCTTTATATTATTAATTGAATGTAATTCTTTTTACCATATAAGATTAGGCAAAATATTAAATGAATATTATAATACCATTGAATATAATACCATTTAAATATACAAACTAGCCAAATTCTGTTTTATTTACTAGTCTTGCTGTTTATAACTGTGGATAAATGGCATGGAAAAATTGAAGAATAGACTACATAATATATTTATAAAAGAATGTTACATTCTAAAATCTAAATTTTTTGATTGTCACTTATATGAGTATTTTATCTTAGGTATATGCAATTATTAATTTTAATGCAGACAATGTATATGTACTGCACATTTGTATGGACTACATTTTTAGCAATAGCCCAGTATATTCCACATATAGAGAAACATAGACGTATTTATAAATATTACCAAGAGACAAGACAATTGAGGAAGCTTTCCCATTTTTCACTAATGAATGTTTTCTTCAATTACAAGCAGAGACCATATGAAAAGATCTATCAGTGCACACAAATATGATAAAAATGATGATAGTTTCCTTATCTGCCTTCACAACTTAACATCTTGTTTTGTTTATATAGTTAGGAAATAATAAGGAGCTTAGAAAAATTATACTTCCCATTTTCAAAGAAGCCATCTTATTAAAGGTACAGGAAGAAGTAAAAATTTTAAGATTTAATTAGTGACAGAAAACAATAATTCCATTAATAAATTTCTAGATGAGACTACCAAAATTTGAGAATACTTTTAATTATAGGTGTTGTGAAAATTCTTGACTTGGAGTCTGTTAATTGTGAACTTACTGTCTATATATTAATGTATAGAATAATGGAAACAATCTATTTTTTAAAAGCTGCATATTCTGGCATATTCTTCTTATTCAACCTATTGTACCAGTTCATTTTCATTTTTTAAAAGAAAAAATTGCACAAAATAACCAAAGCTTTATTCATAGGATTTATTAGTCAGAGATAAGATAAACTAAGGTTCATTTTGAATAACAATTCATATGTAGAATTCAGGCTAACTGCATTCTATTGTTGGATCATGGGGCTGACATCAGTTCCCTATAAAGCAGAATGTTCTATAAGGAAAGCTACCCTGGAAATGTTCTGTGTAAATAAAAAGCATAGTAAAATCGACTGTAATGTTATGGAAGAACATATTTCTTTTTTTAATTTATTTTTATTTATTTTATTTTTATTTTTTTATTTTTATTTTAACACCTTGATTACATACATAATTGTGTTTGGGTTTCAGTCATGTATAGAACACCACCCATCACCAGTGCAACGGGAAGAACATATTTCTAATGAATAATTCTTAATTATCAGTTGTCTGAGAAATCCTGTATTGCCATTTATGGAAGAGGAAGAGTCAGCCAATTAGGAAACATTTTAGAGACTTGCTATAGGGATTTCTTGGCAGTTTGTATAAAAGATATAATGCGTATATATAATAATATATAGGTGTGTGAGTATATATGTAGGAAAGAAGGATTTTGGTGCAATCATAACTAAAATTGTACCATTTATATTTGTAAGAAATAATTATTGAGGTTCTAAAATTGTGAAGAAATTTAGTATGCTAGTTACATATATAATCTCAGAAAATTTATTGAGAATGAACAAATGATCTTGTATACAAGAAGTAAAATTTTCACAAATATGAATATTCAATCTCTAAGTTGGCAAATGTCATAAGCAAACCAAAGTATAACTAAATTGGAGCTTAGGGGCAGCTGTCATTGACTGGAGCTTTGCTTAAAATGGAAAACACAGAAATTCCCAAGGCAGAGGAAATATTTGATTTTCACTTGAAATTACAAATAGATTCAGTCATGTGTCATGAAAAGACATTCCCTTGAATATGTGCAAAGACACTTAGTTAGTAATAAAGAGGAACTTTGCATATTTCAAAAGAAAAAACTTGCATTATATTAGTGCTTATTAAGGTTAAATTTTGATCATGTTATTTGGATTTTGGGAGAAGGTGGTGAATTTGTCAGGTGTGGAAGGTAATTACTAATGTCCAAAAACCACAGAAAACAACTAAATCAAAAAAGGGAGAAATGGTTTGCAAAGAGGCATTTAAAAATTGGAAAATATCTATCTGAGAATGTAAAGAAGAAAACTTCAAAGAAAGATTTTTCTGATTTTATTACACTTAGATTTAATGGAGCATATTTAAGAAATTTCAGGAAATATAATCATAATATTTATGAAACGGAAAGGTGAACATGTAAAGTTGAGAAAGATACAATGAATATACAAGATCATATTTTTAATGAACCAATAATGGCAGAGAAAGTTTGTTTTAAATATGGTATTAAAGAGAAAGTTTTTTGGAGTAGAAAAGAAACTACATTGACCATTCTTCACTGAACTGTTCTGTCTTTACCATTACATAGATATTCGTATATTTTAGTCCAGTCAAAGTCAAAAGTAGATAACAAAGTGAGTGCTCCCAGAGAGATATTGTCATATTCTCCAAAATGTAAACTGCTAGTTAGTTTTTTCTCTTGTTTAAAAAATGTATTTTAAATGTAATTTATTTCTTTCAAGTTAATATGTACACAGAAGAAACTGAAAAACCGAATAATTAAAGAGCAAAGCCCTACCCTGCACCAATGTTAGCATTTGGGAAGGACATACAATTATAGGTCCTATTTTTTTAACCTATAAAATTAAAATACATATGCTATTATTACTCTATGATTTTGCATCAGGCTTTGAAAGAAACCTCAGTTCTGCCTTACCAGCAGTCCATCTGATCCCATCCTTAAGTTTATGGTCAATATTTTAAGCATTCCTAATCAGACCTACGATTTTGCCCCACCAAGGAGGATAATATGGACAATGCCTTTGTAAAATGGCCAAACAAAGGACTCAGACTAGCTGGACCACTGTGGAGGATCTTTATATCCCCTGTAAATGAATGCAAAGAATTTTTAAAGCCTATACTACAACACAGTTTCCCTATTAAGAAAACAACAGAAAAGAAGTCATTTAACTCTGTCCTATACTAAACACTGCCAACTTTTCTACATTCTTATTTTGGGCATATTACTAATCAATAATTTCATTCTTGATTGTACTAAAGAAACTGGGAACTGTGGGTTACCATAAAGAACTTCTGTCATCATTCCTGCAACAGCTTCTTTACATAAATACATGGAATGTTTACCATTTTGAAGTCCCCAACTATAGGATTCTTTTGAGTTCCAAGAAAAAACCACAGCATCTGCAATTAAAAAAATGCAGACTAAAAGGAAAAAAAATTGGCAACAGTCGTTTTGACAGAGATTTCAGTGATATTTACAATATTGTATTATTTTAATATTCAATAAAATGAGACATGGCACCAGAATAATCATGACCCATATTATTGATATTTATAATGTACCATTAATATATTAACAAAAATATAAAATATAGTGACAGTGTATTTCTGGCTCAGCCAAAGTGATGCTTGCACATAGAACTTGCTTATCTATAAATATAAATAGCATTTCCATATATGTTTCCTTTCCCTATTCATCCCTCTTCCTCTCTTTGTCAACTGAATGAACAAGTCCTTATAGATTCAAAATTAATATTCAGATCTGGTTTGATAACACTGTTAGTAGAACGTTTGCCTTTCATGCGGCAACCCAGATTCAACCCTTAGCATCCCATATGGTCCCCTGAGCCTGTCAGGATTGATTTTGAGCTCAGAGCCAGGAGTAATCTGGGTGCTTTCCGGGGTGTCCCCAAAACCAAGCAACCTACCAAACAAACAAGCAAAAAAAGCATGAGAAGTTAAACAATTGCATGTCTATGATGCTTCTTTTCTGTCAATTATAACAAAAAGATGGTATAATTCATAGTTCACTAATTCATAAGTTCACTAGTTCTACATGTTATTATACATTGTCATCTCAGGACATCTAAAAAACAAAATGATATTGCAAAAATAATTAATGAAAATTGTACATGGGGCCCGGGAGATAGCATGGAGGTAAGGCGTTTGCCTTTCATGCAAAAGATCATCAGTTCGAATCCCGGTGCCCCATATGGTCCCCCATGCCTGCCAGGTGCAATTTCTGAGCATGGAGCCAGGAGTAACCCCTGAGCGCTGCCGGGTGTGACCCAACCCCCACCAAAAAAAAGAAAATTGTACACAATAAGCACTCTTTTTTGTCCTTAAGCAATATGCCTATAGTGACCTTGGTTATATTTTTATGCTGTGTTGTAGACAATAAGACACTAGGTAATTTCTTGTCTGCAGCCTTCATAATGCAAGAATTCTTCCCCTGCCCATTTAATAAGCACAGAACTACAACTAGATCCAAAATGTGCATATTTGCTTTCTTAGATAGAGAATTCATACAAGATTTGGGAAGCGAAGGGTCCAAAAGTCGACAAATTGTTGTTTGATTATACAAGAATGATATAGTAAGGAAAATGTTATGTCGAAATAGCACAGCATAAATTGTTTTTGGAAAGAGAATTGTTTTGGCAAGGCTGAGAGCTAGTAAATCATAGAAGTGGGCTATGGGCAAGCAATTAGAAAGCCATTATGTAAAACTAGACAAAATAATGAGCTATTCATATGGAAGCAGAGGCAGTAGTGATGGCGATTTGGAGTGAATGTTAAAGAACATTATGCAGGTGACATTGATAATAGAGCATACTAAAACACCCACATAGGATGAGCCCATTTAAGTAATGGAAGAGGATTTTGACTAGAGTCCCAGGGCAATATAATTGTTGATTTTAACAATAAAACTCATATGCTGTTGCATCAGAAAATGCAATACTTCAGAATATAGGGGATTGGAAGAGAATATACTTTCTAGTATTAGTAGAATGAAAATTTGATGTATTAATGAAAAACTTGGGAATAACATCCAAATGCTTATACAAAAGTAAATATATTTAGACACAAGCCCTTTCATCATTCAACCACAGAAAAATTATATCCATTATTATGTTGATGGTAGAGGATTGCGAACTCATGAACCTCAGGACTGGTAAAATCTGCACAAGCTTCAGACCAGTACAGACACAGTTCTTGTATCAAAAGTAGCTGCCAAAGAAACAGAAATATATTTTATCTTTTTTTTTCAGTCTAGAGTATATCGTGCCTCTTGGGTTTTCACAAAACTGGTTCTCAGGTGGAAGTAAAGGTTATGTTCTTCAGAAGAAAATAAGAAACAGTCTCAATCTGTGCTCATGGTCCAGATCTTTTTACAACTCTTATTCAAAAAAAAAAAGATTACAAGACAAAAAAATCATAAAGCAAAGGATGTAGCAAGGGAGGATACAGATTTTATGGAGTATGTGAGCATATCTAGACAGAAAGAAGAGCTGGATATTATGAGATTATTCATGATTTCTTGGAGAAAAGGATAAAAGAGAAACATTACGAGTTCTCAATTGAAGTTTGCTTTGTGGATCATAATAAATTTTTTCGAAACTCTCTAAGGTTGGACTTTCACTCTAGAGGATATTCTTTACAAGAGCATTGCCTTAAAACAAGAGGACTATGGGATTTGGCTATCTATTCATTCTATCATCCCCCTGAACTATTTCTAGGGGATGGGATGGGATGATGGGATGAAGTCCAAACTTTAGAGACAGGTTGGCTCTTTTAAGGCAAGGTTTTATCTTTGAACATTCTTGATTAAAAGCATTTTGTCTTAATGTTTTCAAAAACATTTCTTAGTTTTGTTGTCACTGTGAAAGGTGGAAAGTCATGGAATTAAGAGCATCAAACAATGTGACAGCAATACAACCTGATTTACCTTAGTCCAACCAGCATGTGGCTGGGTCTTAGTCCTAGCACAACAGAGATGCCAACCCTCCACCAATCTTATTAGAAAGCTTAACGTGTCTCAGAGATGTACTTGTTCTATAGGTCAAGGTACCCATGCTCGCCTTTCCCAGGTATGAGGAGTCCTGGCCTAAGGATGTAACCAGTGATAGCTCTTTTACAAAGAAAGTCAAGTCAGTCTTTTTCCCATGATCACCATGTTTATTGTCTCCTCTAATAGAAAAGAATTCAAAGAAGAGATAAATAGTGAAGCAAACCAGATTTATTTAGGATATGATGAATGAGAGAAATAAGAAGGGGAAGAGTTGTTGAAGCTGCATTACTGAGATAAGTCTAACCTTTTTCTGGACTGCTGTTGTCGTTCATAGTCATATCAGGTTTCAGTTTATCGATTTCCAAAAGAAGTCCAAACTTTTTGGATTAGTGTGAGTATAGCTTTTTTTTTTTTAGATTATGTCTTTGTTTGATTCTTTTACATTTCCTAGCTACCCTGCCTCCATTTAATGGCTTCTTCAAAAATGCTGCCCAAGAAACACCTACCTCTCCAGCGATCTCAGTGTGGTAAATGCTACCCTAAACTTTGGGGCAGGATGACAGATAGATTAAGTGATTCATAAATGAGCTATTGGGAAATATAGCAATCCTGATAGGCAGATATAAATCTATACTTACAGGTTAAGGTTTGGAAATTGTAGAGTATAATGGAAACAATTATGGGAAAGTTTGATATTGAATCATTGGAAATCATGATATCACCATGCATTTTATGCAAATTAAGAACACATATTAGCTAACCAAGGTAAGTAGAGAGAAAACAGGCAATTAAATGATCAGAAGATAGCTTCTATATGCAACATTGATAAAAACAAAATAGAATGCAGGGAAAAAGTGAAAATTATCACTGACATCTCATAACAACTAAGTATTTCGCTAAATCTTAAACCTGAATATTTAATAAGGTAAAAAACTAAAAAAAATCTGCACAGAACTTCTCTTGAGAGTTTACATTTAAGTATGCAGAGTTTTGGGAAAGAAAGATGAATAAAGACAGGAAAAATATTTAAATAGGTTATCAATCAGTAATTTATTTAAAAAAAGCCACAGTTCATTGTGCTGTAATTTTAGCACTTAGAATGGCAGGATATCAGATGAAAAAAATGTTCTATTACCATAAAAGTAATAATAGTTCTATTAAATTAAATTAAAATGTCTGTATCATTGGTTATGCATTGAGGTACTTATTGGGTAAGGATGGATTAGAAAACTTGAAAAAAAATTACACCAAAGAACAATGACAATTTTCTTTTCTTCCTTTTATTTTGGGGGGGGGGGGTTGGTGACACCCAGCAGTGCTCAAGGATGACTCTTGGCTCTGTACTCAGAAATTGTCCTAACAGACTCAGGGGACTATATGGGATTGTGGGAATTGAATCAATTCTGTGTCAGCCACTTGCAAGGCAAAGGCCTTACTGCTGTGCTAACTCTCCTGCCCTTCTAACAATTTTCTTAATAAAAGGTAAGTGCAAACATTTAAATTGCTTATAGTCGTAGAATATGTTCATATTATTAATCATTAGCAAGATATAAATCAAAACTACAAAGATAGGCCAGGGATACATGGTTTGATATAATGGTGAGATAGTCCATGGAATTCTTGCCTTGCAATGTGCCAATCCTGTTTAACTCTCAGCCTCACATCTGATTTCCATTCTCTGATTCAAGAAACACCAGAAGTAATCTCTGTGCATCCTGAGAATAACAAAGTTTGGCCCCAAAACAAAACAATGAGACCAAGAAAATGATGAGCACATAATTCATATGTTCTAAAGCTATAGTTTCACTCTGATATTTCCTCCCTGTAGAACATTGCCTGGTGTTTACCTGAGGCCATAGCACCACGGAAGTGGTCATTTTATTTTCCCTGACACAGCTATTTCCAAAAATGATTAATTAATAAAATACTCATTGTATATCAACTTTTTTTTTTGGTTTTTGGGTCACACCGGCAGTGCTCAGGGGTTACTCCTGACTCCAGGCTCAGAAATTGCTCTTGGCAGGCACGGGGGACCATATGGGGCACCGGGATTCGAACCAATGACCTTTTGCATGAAAGGCAAATGCCTTACCTCCATGCTATCTCCCGGGCCCCTCAACTTTATTTTAATAAAAGAGAAACCATGTTATGGTAGAATGAGGAGAACTGGGATACTTGCAAATGATTGAGGAAATAGTATGATGTTTTCCTCAGCCACTAGAAAAACAATAAGGAGTTTCTCAAATCACAAATATATTGAAATGGTGTATGATTCATCAATTGTAATTTTAGCTCTATATACAAACTTATAGAAAGCAGAGTTTAACAAGTCTTTTACTTCTATGTTCATTGCAACAGTATCACAGTAGATCAAACTTGGAAAGAATTCAACTGTCCAATGAATGAATAAATATAATATGATACCTAAATATATATTCTTCAGCCTTTCAAGGTATTAATTTATAACACATGAAACAATATGGACATGTACAATGCCCTGCTAAGTAAGATAAGCCAAACATAAAATGACAGATATTATCCCACTTATATGATGTACCTAATAAAAAATTTATAGATGCAGCATAAAGAATTATAGATTACAAATAGGGCATTGGGAAGAGATGAAGGGAACCTATTTGTATTTGACTCCAGAATTTTAGTTTGAAATTATGAAAATGTTCTGGGATGCAAATTGATGATGGTTATAAGAAGGATGGAAATATTAAATGCTATTGAATTTTATGCTTAAATCTCATATATGATAGGGCCTAGAGAATTATAGATGTAGGCAGCTGCCTTGAGTGCAGCTGACTATAGTTCAACATTTTAGTAACTGAAAGAATGATCTCTGAAAGAAAAAGTAAAAGCAAAAGGTGCCAACCGTAGAAGCAGGCTGCAATGCTGGAGGGAACCTGGGGATATTGTTGCAGGTAAGTGGACACTGATGAAGGCATTGTTATTGGAGCTTTGTAATATACTATTATTCATTTAAAAACACATGTATCTTTGAGTAATCCCTGATCACTGCCTGGTTTGGCCCAAAACCAAACAACCAAAGTTTAACATTTTTACAAGTGATCCATGAGCAATGAAATAGGAATAGGCCCAGATAACTGTTGGGTGTTGCCCAAAAGCAAAAACAAAAAAAAAAGTGAATACATGTAGGTTATATATATTATAAATAAATAAATATTATCTAAACAGTTTTTTACCATATGTCTATGGTAAAGTGTTCTCCTTGGTTTTATTTAGGCTATATTATGTACAGTACTGATAAAATGTAATGAAGTATTCCAGTACCAAGATATTAGTCTTCTCCACCAATTCCTAAAGGTCTCACTCTAACCTCTTATCTATTCCCTTGGTAAACTCAATTCTGTAGGCAATTTCGGGTCTTTTATTAGGGCAATTATTATTCCCTTACTCTGTCTTATTATATCCTATGCATAATGGAAATTATGTATTTTCCCACCTCGTTGAACTGATTTCAGCAGCAATGGTAGCTTTTAGGTCCATCATGTTGCAGCAAATGGCATAGTTTCAACTTTTCTTATAGCTGAGGAGAATTCTATTATGTGTATTTACCTTTCATATGTAGTTGGCACTTGGGTTCTTTCTCATCTTGGAATGTTTCCCATCTACAGCAGTGATCATAAGTATAGCTGTATTTTTGAAATAGTGATTTTGGAGTCTCAGAGCAGGATTCCAAGAAATGAAATTTCTAGGTTCCATAAAAGTTTCTATTCTCAATTTTTGAAAAGTCTCTATAATGTTTCCAAAAAGAATGAATTGCAAGACATTCTCACCAACTGTGAATAAGAATTTCTTTCCCCACACATTGCCAGCACTGGTTTGCCAGCACAATTTGAGTGCTAGTCTCATTGACATGAAGTGATACTTCATTGCTGTTTTGAATTTCATTTCCCTGATGATAAGTGGTGAAAAATATGTTTTCATAGGCCTATTGGTCATTTGTATATCTACTTTGAGAAAGTGTCTGTTCAACTCTTTGCCCTGTTTTTGATGGGGTTATTATCTCAAAAGAACAAAATCTAAAACCACTTAATAAAAAGCAGAATAAAAAGCAGCTTGTTTTGTTAGCTTTAACTTGTTTTACTTATTTGAATCAAATAGCTAATGTTATTTTTAAATTTAAAAAAATTCTAAAAAAATATAATGAAAGCATGACTAGAGAGAGAGAGCGCATAATTTTCTTAGTGCATACTTTACATATAGGAGGTTGGATTTGATTTCTAGCAGAAGAAGGCCAAAAGTTACCCTGAATACAACCTGGTATAGCCCCAAACCTGAAAACAAAGTAATTAAATGAACATACTTTTAAAACAAACTTGTATTACACTAATTGGGATTTAACGAGATGTTTAGCCCCAAAATATGAAGTGATAGGTGATCTAGTTTGTTATATCAGCTTTAGAGTATATTATTATTATCAATAATATTTTGTACATTTGTATATATTAACTTGTTATCTTTTTAATTCAGTTCAGAAATAATCTTAATATTGGACAGTGATTTAAGGACAAAATGTGAAGAGGCATTTATTCTGATGAACTCATTAAAATTATTCAAATTAAAGAAAAAAACTCTTGACAGTTTTATATCAACAATTAATCCATAAATAACAACTATTACAGCAAAAAGATATCTCCCAATTTTCACAGTTTATATACATTGTTTATATTCTCTTATTACTAGTGTATCAATTTAATTTTTCCTCCAAATCAGTTTATACAAGAGTGTATGAGAATGACAAGAATGTCAAGACATCTGGCATAAGCTAATGTCTTTAAAGCATTCATCTTCCATAAGACTAATTTTATAGATTATAAGCAGTGAGAAAGAATGTTTAAGATTTTAAATGCCATGGGGGCCGGGCGGTGGTGCTGGAGATAAGGTGCCTGCGCTAACCTGGGAGGGACAGCGATTCGATCCCCCGGTTCCCCATATGGTCCCTAGTGCCTGCCAAGAGCGACTTCTGAGCGAATAGCCAGGAGTAACCCCTGAGTGTCGCCGGGTGTGGCCCAAAAACAAACAAAAAAAAAGATTTTAAATGCCTGGGGATAGAGCTAAATATCACAGCTGCAGGGAGTTTTCCTCGCTGACATAGGACAGGAGTCGGTTCAATTCTCTGCAACCCATATGATCCCTGAACCTGCCAGGAGCTATTACTGAGCACAGAGCCAGAAGTAACCCTTGAAGCGCAACTGAATGTGACCAAAAAACAAACAAACAATAACAACATAAAGATTTATCATGTCTGTTACTATAGCTTAAAGTTATGAACACACTTAAATGATGTAGTAACTTACACACTAGAATGATGCAGGAAGAACAAACCCACTTTGACTCACGACTAGAAAGTAGTGAAAGTACTATTTTATGGGGAAAAACTATGAATGGGATGGGATAAATATATTTCACATTTGGCTCTAAATTGTTTTAATTTGTAAAGAAACACAACCAGAAGTACAGTAATTTTATATTATGCTGGGCATATTAATTTCAAATATGTAGACTAGGTGATAATAATTCACGTATTTTTATAGATTATTTCTGATCATTTTTTTGTTCATGATACCACCAAACAATAATTTAGACTTAGACATGTCTTTTCTGGGGCTGTAGTGGTGGTACAAGCCGTAAAACACCTGCTTTGTCTGCGCTAGCCTAGGACAAACCACAGTTCTATCCCCCGGTGTCCCATATGGTCCCAAAAGCCAAGAGTGATTTCTGAGAGCAGAACCAAGAGCAACTCCTGAGCGTCACTGGGTGTGGCCCCCAAACAAAAACAAAAAAAAAAAAAGAAAAAAGAAATGACTTTCCGCAGACTCGGTATCTGGAAGTCTGTATTCTTAGTGTACACTAGTTGGAAATTTTCAGGGCCCATCTATTGGGAATGCAGCCTGGTAGATTTGATTATATCTTCACAATGCAAGTCAGAGAGTTTTTAGCAGTATTTGTGCTAAAACATCAACCCATTCTTGAGAACTTCATTTTGTTGGCTTAATAATGTTTGATGTCATTAGTGATGAATATAACAACATACAAATTATGAAGGTGATAAAGAGATCAGTTTTTAACAGTGTGTGATCAATTTGCACAATTTATATTTACGTTAGTTTTTGTGTAAATTTTATTATAGTGTTGGCTATAAGGTAATTTGTGATGACTTTTTAAACTTTAGTTAGAATTCACTTGAACATAACCCTTATATAATAGACAATAAAATAAATGGATGACTGCACTTGCATCTAGTATAAGAAACAGTGTGAAAGAATGAAGTGATTTCACTCTTAATTATAAAAATAATTAAGCATTTTTAAATGTCAGATCATTTTATTATTGTTCATCCATAAGATTAGAAATCATTACATGTATTATATATTTAGAAACTACCAGAACAAGGACCAGAGAGACAGAACAGTGGTAGGGAGTTTGCCTTGCATGCAGTCGATCCTGTACAGATGGTGCTTCAAATGCAGCCATCCACATGGTTTATATGGTTTCCTGAGCCTGCCAGTAGCGATTTCTGAGTGCAGAGCCAGGAGTAACCCCCGAGAGCCACCGGTGTGATCCAAAACCAAAAATAAAAAAGAAATGACCAGGACAATCATGATTCTCTATTTTGAGTCATAATTTCAATGGCTTATTTAATGACTTGATGGAACCAGAGAAGAGTAAGATCTGAGAAGAGGAAGTTGAACATAGGACAAAGAAAATAAAATCTCAAAATCCCTTATATTTTTTTGTTTTGTTTAGTTTTGCAGCCACATCCGGTGACATTAGGGGTTACTCTTGGTTATGTGCTCAGAAATCGTCCCTGGCTCTGAAGACCATATAGGACGCAGGGGTATTCATCTGCGGTCCGTCTTAGATCAGTCGCGTGCAAAGCAAACGCCCTATAGATGCCCCACCCATTCATCCCCAACCCTTATACTTTTAATGATTTCCCAAAATATTCCATAGTCATTATCTTTCACTTCCAAGGTATCAAAAAGAAACATCTTGAGCTATTTAGTTTCTTGTATCAATATTTAAAGTGATTTATTCCTATGACTTTAAAACTTTGTTTTTCAAAAAAATATTTTAGCCTGCAAACAAACCATTGGGTCCATAAACCAATGGTTGAAATCACTGGTTTATAGTTTTCAGAGAAATTAGTGCATCGTTTTTTCTACATGTTCTTTTAACTACTGACTTTCACAAACAGTATTGCAGCATGAATGACTTTGCAACATCAGGCCATTTGGGCAGATTTATAATATCAGTTCCAATCCTGAGACCTACTCACTTCTTAAAACAAGTGTTCTTTTCTCTCCGAGCATTTCAAATTACACAAATTTGTAGAATCTTACTCATTATTCAATATTACCATTGTGTCTGTGGCCATAGGGAGTGAATAAAGTAAGATAAAATTCAAATATATGATTTTATTCATAAACCTTTTCAAAAAAAGGAACATTTATTATTGCATATTTAAGGGCTAATTTATCAAGAATACACAAAATTGAGAAAGTATTTATATACATATTTTATATATAGTATAACAAAATAGTGTAGTCAATACAAATTTTAAAATACTTAAAATTTCTGTATATTATGATAAAATTTTCATTATGTACAAGACCTATTTCTAAATATTTCAAATGCCAAATTCATTAATTCCATTGTGACTTCAGAAAAATTTTTATAAAAATAATACTGATATTTATGTATTTTAACAATTCTTGTAATGTCATATGTTAAAATATGAATAATATTTAATAACATGGTTTCTTGAATCTACATTCATTTATGGCAAGAATGTGCAATTATTTACAAAGTCAATGTGTTGCAATACGTTAGGCAGTTCAGAAAAATATTGTATCTATACTCTATACTATAATGTGTCCCATATGAAATATTAAAGTAAATGCTACTTAAGTATAAATATTTTTAGATGCTTTACTAAAGCTTTCACATATAGATAAACATTATATGGACTTTTTGCTTCTTTTTTTCTGTTTTTGTTTTTGTGTTACACCTAGCAGTGCTCAGGGGTTACTCCTGCTTAGCTCTGTACTCAGAAATTGCTCTTGACAGGCTCCAGGGACCATTTGGGAAGTCTGTCCTGGGTTGGCCATGTGCTAGGCAAATGCCCTACTGCTGTGCTATCTCAACAGTTCCGGAATTTTTGTTTCTGTTAGCTATGTCATCTATAATATTTTCTTTAACAATCTAAACTTTATGAGTTCTTTGGTTTTCCCATAGCTTAGTATGCCTTTATTTCCTGGGAAAAACCTGTGAATTCTTCAGCCATTTACTAAGTGATTACTCTGTTTCAGGCACAGTGCAAATCAATCTCTTTGCTGAATGAAAAACAGAAAATGACTAAAGGTTTCACTCTGCTGCTTCAGTAATTTTATATCAGATCATAAAATATCAGGTACAAACAGGTTTTAGACTAACTGATCTTGGGCAATTTAACTGAAAATGAGAGAATATTATTATTGTGGGATAATTAATAGAAGTAAATGAAATTGAGGATATAAATTACTTGAGACTTAGTAGAGGCCTCTATATTTTTTGAGAGATGCAAAGATTGATTGAACAGGGTAAAAAAAATACTTTTTAGCTTTAAGAGATAAAGACCATAGATTCAAGAAAATTAGTTTAACTAAAATCAGTGGTAGATAAAACCAGGATATAATCTTGATGTTGAATATTCAGGATACAGTCAATTTTTTTGCATTATGTATTTCTGTATTTAATATGAGCAGCTTTATTTTAGTGACTTTGATGTCTGTTTGTTTTTCATAGATGTCCAGGATTTAATGTGAGACTAGGCTTTGACTCTTCTTTTCAACTATGTAAATGAAAACTGAGAACAATCTTCTTTCTAACATTCTGCTGCAAGTTAGGGTTGCAAATTTATTTCATCAGGGTATAAACATGGAAGATAAATAATGAAGTAACATATGTAAACATTTTTCATTAATACAGATGGAGGGAAAGATATGAGTTGTGGTGAAGATTATTTTGGACATGGAAGGAAAATAGGTACCTTTAGAGTAGAAGTGAGTGAAAAAAGTAGGATTAGTTTAACTGTTCAACTTAGCAAGTTCTTTGGTGTTCCTACACCATTTAATTTAGGAGACTAGAACTTGATTGCACACTATTTCAGGCAATAGATTGTGAACTGCGAAGTCACTGGAAGTATAAAAGTAAGGCCTAGGTCATGGATCAAGGCTTCCATAGATAAAAAAATCAATTACTTAGTATGACGAGTGGACACTTATTGTTGAATTCAGATATAACCCCGTAGTGCTTATTGTCACCAATAGACTTAGGTAGTTCAATGATTATTAGATCTTGTATGAAATAGATTTGAGCTTGAAGTCTTTCTGTCTTACTAATCATATGACCTTGGATCAGTTCTAGATTCTGCTCCTAAATTCTATTCAGTTCTCTGATACATGAAATCAGAGTAACAATCTATAACTCATTTAGTATATAGGGCCTGACATAGAAAGCATACACTCAGCAGTTTCTCTATGTCCATTTATTATGTGAAAGGGAAAGGATTAAGGCAACCTAGATGTCAGTTTATATATGTAAATGTTTGTATGTAGATTGTTCATAAAACAGGGCCACCACAGCATACTGAAATATTTTCATAAGAAGTTTTAATATTCTTAAGCATTTTTATCATTGTTTTTGGGCCACACCTGCAGTGCTCATGGGTTACTCCTGGCTCTGTGCCCAGAAATCACTCCTGGCAGATTGGGGGACCATATGGGGTATCACGAATTGAACCCTGGTCTGTCCTGGCTACGGCATGTAAGGCAGATGCCCTACTACTGTACTATTGCTGCGGTCCTAAGCATTTACTCTTAATGAAGTCTTAAATGTTATTTCATTTATATCCACCTGGAATGCTTAAAATTTCAAATGAGTGAACAGCCAATGATGATTTAATAGCCAATTTTCTTCTGATACATTTCTACTCTTTCTTTAACTACTTGAATACTCTTTTTAATAATATCACACTTCTTGCTACCTTATAATGTCTGATCTACCTTAACTTATTCCTGGAAATGACAGTCAATCTGAGAAGGAAAATGGTATAAGTTAATAAGCAGAATTTTAAAATGACCCTCAAGAGCAGCAGATGAATGCAAATTAGAATGATCATTGTTGCCTCAATAATACTGTTCTAAGTTCTGAATTATGTCAGGACATTAAGAGTAGAAAGTTCATTAATATTTTTAATGCATATCTATTATTTATAAAGCAGGTATAAGCTAGGAGCATAGATGTGCATTTAATAACTGCTTTTTACTGTCTATCATCCCTGTTTCTCCCCCCACCTTACTGGAAGCAGGAATAGACTGGGTCTATGCTTTGAAGTAAAGAATTAGATTCAATAAGACCTTACCAGATGCCGCCTGACCTTGCAGAGGTGAATTTATTTTTTGGACTTTCCTTTACTCATTTGTAAAAATCTAGGATAATAAATAACTCATAAGTTTATCATGCCAGTTCAAAAGTTATTCACATATAAGATTAACACTTAAGGGTTGATGTCGTACTCCTTGGGGTATGAAAATAGGTACACTTGTAATGGGAGTTGTGTTGGAATTATGTGCATGGGAATCAATAGTAGCAGTATTGTAAATAAAAAAGCTTTTGTCAATAAAAGTAAGATTAATAATGACAAATATTGATAACTCATAGTTAAAAGATAGTAATCTTCTGATATGTGATTTGATAGCATGTGTTAAATCAGAATTAAACTTCTTGGCCCTAATGTATTTATTTCATATCAGACAACTTGAAGACATGGATAGGAGCCTAGAAGCTCCTATTAATCATTAGCACAAAACATAATCTTGATTTCCTTCCTTCCTTCCTTCCTTCCTTCCTTCCTTCCTTCCTTCCTTCCTTCCTTCCTTCCTTCCTTCCTTCCTTCCTTCCTTCCTTCCTTCCTTCCTTCCTTCC